>SSNR01000105.1:223457-259693 GCA_006937965.1 Callopanchax toddi | reverse complement strand
ACTAGTTACTAATTCCATCCATAACTAGTGCCCCTTAATCAGAATCCTTAATCTAAATTAAGTAAATCCCTAGTCTCCTAAAACCATGAGACTCAGATTGCTAAAACTTATTTAAGATTCAATTCAAAACACCTTACCATCGTGGATGACTTAATGCTGACTACCTGCTAACTACCTCTTTCTTATCTGTGATATTTGTCGTATGTTTCTTAATAAAATAATGAAGTCTATTTCCATGACTCAGATTTCTATTGTCAATACTAAAAGGTCCTACTAACTCCCTGTAATTAAGAACCTAGAGAAATATCCCCGTTAAACCCTAAAAGAGTGATAGTGTCAAGGGTCACCCTTTGAGTAAAACTAACAAAACTCCATTAGTGTTCTTACGGAAGGTGTAGAATAAACCCCAGGTTTTAAAACACTACACTTATGACCGTGTCCCCAGGGACACCCTGTGGGGGACGCTCCAGGAGTACGGGGTGGATGGTCTTTTGTTAAGGGCCATTCAGTCCCTGTACCAGAGGAGTGTGAGTTTGGTTCGCATAGCCGGCAGTAAGTCGGACCTCTTCCCAGTGAGGGTTGGACTCCGCCAGGGCTGCCCTTTGTCACCGGTCCTGTTCATAACCTTTATGGACAGGATTTCTAGGCGCAGCCGTGGTGTGGAGGGTGTCGAGTTTGGTGACAGGAGAATCTCGTCTCTGCTTTTTGCAGATGATGTGGTACTCCTAGCTTCATCAGGCTCTGACCTTCAGCTCTTACTGGGGAGGTTCGCAGCCGAGTGTGAAGCGGCTGGGATGAGGATCAGCACCTCCAAGTCTGAGGCCATGGTTCTTGGTCGGAAAAGGGTGGCTTGCCAACTCCAGGTCGGGAGAGAGGTTCTGCCTCAAGTGGAGGAGTTCAAGTATCTCGGGGTCTTGTTCACGAGTGAGGGAAGGAGGGAGCGGGAGATCGACAGGCGGATTGGGGCAGCGTCTGCAGTGATGCGGACGCTGAACCGGTCTGTTGTGGTGAAGAAGGAGCTGAGCCGGAAAGCAAGGCTCTCGATTTACCGGTCGATCTACCTCCCAATCCTCACCTATGGTCATGAGCTTTGGGTAATGACCGAAAGAACGAGATCGCGGATACAAGCGGCCGAAATGAGTTTTCTTCGCAGGGTGGCCGGGCTCAGCCTTAGGGATAGGGTGAGGAGCTCGAACATCCGGGAGAGACTCGGAGTAGAACCGCTGCTCCTCCATGTCGAAAGGAGCCAGCTGAGGTGGTTCGGGCATCTTGTTAGGATGCCCCCTGGACGCCTCCCCAGGGAGGTGTTTCAGGCATGTCCTGCCGGCAGGAGGCCCCCGGGTCGACCCAGGACACGCTGGAGAAAATATATCTCTGGTTTGGCCCTGGAGCGCCTTGGGATCCTGCCGGAGGAGCTGGTAGAAGTGGCTGGGGAGAAGACCGTCTGGAGCTCCCTAATTGGGATGCTGCCCCCGCGACCCGGACCCGGATAAGCGGAAGAAGACGAGACGAGACGAGACGAGCTACAGAAACCATCGCTCTGTCTCGATCTCGACCCTGAGGATCAGGACTCCCATCTAATCCATCAGCTCTGTAGGCTGAGAGCAGCTGCAGCCATAACAGACTGGGATTTAATAAAAGATCAATATTTGGTGTCTGAATCAGCCTTTATCAAGTTATTAATAATCACAAGGTAGAAAACGCAATAAAACATTGAGAATATTAAAATAAACCTGAAACAAACAGACTAGGTCAACTAGTTTTACTATTAGCTGAGCGTGTTCATGTCCTAATATGGATGCATCTGAAGGGAGAGCTGCTGTTCTGTGTCGGCACTTCCTGAAGATGAGAACCACTCACAGATAATCATTAGGGCTGGGACGACGCGTCGACGTAATCGATTACGTCGACGCGTAAAATACGTCGACGCAAAAAATGTGCGTCGATGCGTCATCGCTTTCAAAACAAACATGGCGCCAGTGAGTAAATCAGTCCACCCGGACTCGTAGTTAAAAAGTACGGGACTATTTTAACAGAAAAGGAAGCGAATCAGTCGTTTGTCGGCTTTGTAAAATGGAAATGGCCGATCATAAAAGCACGACGGTGCACCAGCATCTCAAGCGGCATCCAGGAGCAGCTTCCGCAAATGACAAAACACCGAAAGTATTCTACTTTTTTACTAACGCTGGTTTTTACTAGGGGCGCAACGGAACGCTGGTTTTTACTAGGGGTACAACGGAACGTCACTGATCCTGATCCCTATGGATCGCCCTCTATAGTTTGGAACGCATGTGTTCCGGACGACGCGGCGCTCGCTAAATCATCTCCGACACTCTGCTTATCTGCTTGTGCGCTCTGAATCTGCAAATAATTCCCCTCTGAGAAAGACGTTCGTTTTGCCATCAGTATAGAGGTTCAGGCTGCTGGAGTCGGTCGTTTTAGTTCACCAGAACAAAGATCCCTGATCAATATCTGGTCAAGTCTGTTGCGCGCCCGCGGAGCAGCTGATTCCTCTGTCTCTCTCTGTCAGCTAGAATAAATAGACAGATAGACAAACCAGACTCGTCTATTTCTGTCTAGGATAACGTAGTATGTTGGGCTTTTATACGAGCTAATGGACGTTAATATAACCGGAGTTCTAGCAGGAGGCTCAGAGCAGCGCCTGGAGCGTCACGCCCCTCCGCCCAGCTGTGACCGCAGGGAGAGACTAGTTTCACAGAAACAGGTCTGTGACCCCGGAGATTTGCATTTAAGTCCATCTCCCTCATTAATTACCGGTAGTTTTAATATTTTTCAATATTATTATTATTATTACTATTATTATTTATTGGTTAATATAGCCCTTTACAACAGTCAACTAGACAGCCAAAGTGCTTTACAAGCCTAAGTAAAAGCAAAAATACAAATAAAAGAATGCATTAAAAACAAACAAAACTAAGAATTAAAAGGAATCAGAAAACTGGAATAAAAGTCAACACTACAGAGTGTTAAAAGCCTTCCTGAATGAAAACGTTTTAAGATTGACTTTAAAAAGGCCCAGGTCAGTGACTAGTCGTAGGTCCAATGGAAGCTGGTTCCAGAGTCGGGGTGCCACCACAGAGAAAGCCCAGTCACCCCAGTGTTTATATCTGGTCCTCAGAACTTTTAGAAGAAACTGGAATGAACATTGTATTGAAGCATTGGATTGACATCTTGAGTTAAATGTTGTACTACTACAAACTTTATTTTCAAGTTTTTTATTAAAATGTGTTCAAATGAAGAAATGTGTTTATTTCATTGAGATACTTAAAATAGCAAATGTCAAATTACTATACAAGTCAAATAATGGGGAAATAATCGGTAATCGAATCGAATCAAAATCGAATTGAATAGAAAAATGAATCGTTAGATGAATTGACGCATCGAAAAAATAATCGCTAGATTAATCGATTACAAAAATAATCGTTTTGCCCAGCCCTAATAATCATTAAATATAGAAAAATGCCTTTCCCCCCCTCAGGGTCAGAGAATAAAAGCTAGAATACACCGGACACCTCGGCAACACGCCACTTCGTGGCTGCGCCGTTATTTTGATTAAAAACCATTCTAGTCCGTCAGATCACTCACACAGAGCTCGCCATAACGCATCCCAGAAACGCAAGACGCCGCCATCACGCTAAAGATTTGCACCAGTTTAAAAAGGAGCGCCAGTCACAGCTGTGCGCGTGTGTCACGACATGTTGAGTACTTTCTGACACCGACGACAACAGCTCCATTAAATAGCTCACTTACCCATTTTGAAAGAATTAGAATTAGATTCCCACAACACACGACGGCAGCTCTGATCACATATAAACAAAGAATTCACTTCCCGCTTCCAGTTTTCAATTGTTGTGACTATTGCGCGATTTTTCAAGCAGCGTCCTACGGTGCGCTGTGTCAGGAACGCGTCTTGTGTGAGTACAAGACTCGCCAACACCGCAGCCGTGAGGTGGCGCATCGCTGAGGTATCCGGTGTATTCCAGCCTTAAAACTCCACCGTTTGGTTCTGTCTGTTAAACACAACATGCTGTTGTGTGTGTCGTTACGCTTATCAGCTGCTCCTTACTGGGCTGTTTCTTCGTTTAACATTTAGCTAAACTATAGCCGCTTTCATAAGACACACCGTGCCGGCAAATCAGCGTAATACTGCCGCCACGGTGTGTCTTATGAAAGCGCCGTGGCGGCATGGTGATGCGGGAATTTTGCAGCATTCGTGCCGCCACACTTGGTAGTAATATTACTGCAACGTCGGACTCGTGAATGAAGATTACGCCTTGGCGCAACAGAGGGAGGAGTCACTAATAACGTGGCAAAAGTGAGCCGACCCCCGACCAGAGAAAGTATTTAAAAATCAGGTAAACATGGGAAAGCTGTTGCGCATTTGTAAACACTCAGCGGAGACGGCAAACTGGAGCGACACCGAGATCCGGGAGCTTCTGGCTGAAGCAGAAGTTGCCCGTCTGTTTATATGAGCACTTCTGGTCTCACGTCTCTGTACGCTGCGCGTCGACAGCGCGAAGACCGCCCCCATACCTCCTTTATACCGCCACCCAGAAATCTTTTGTGAAACGCACATGATTGCGCATCATTACCGGCACGGTCTGACCACTGATGAACGACCAAAGGCTCCCAGATGCCGGCTCAGGTTCGCAGCAAATTGCCGGCATTGTTTTATGAAAGCAGCTTATGTTTGTGAAAACAGCGCTAACCCTCACAACCATAGCCCTGCTTAAAGCTTACAGAGTGATTTTATATTTATTAAACAGTGACTGTCTTTGTTATCGTTGTGGCTGAACGTTAGCCCTACACTGATACTGTCGACTGAATACTTTGGTTCATGTAGTTTAGCCCGTTTTGAGGTTTTTTTTGTTACTTTTCCTTAAAACGACATAGCAGCCTATGGGGGTTTTGTTAGTGTCCTAAAATGGTCATTTTTGTTTATTTTGATGGGATCCATCAGTGGATTTGACTTTATTTTGTTGTTAATTCACTTCACTAGTTGAGCTGACTGTCATGGCTTGCTTGGTTGTTGTCTGAATTGTAACATTAATTATTTGACTGTGTTCATTATAGATGTATTTATAGCTGAACAAACTTCATTGTGAATATTAGGTGAAGTTGTTGATCTTGTTTAGGTCAGGTTGTTTTTGGTTTAAGACATTAACTCTCCTGGAACAGGGCCTGTTGTGGGTCAGATGGACTGAAACTCTTATAACTTCTGTTGTGACCACATTGTGTTTGTTTTTTATTGTTATTTGTATCTGATTATATTTATACTACTAATACATATCATATATTAATATATTATACCTCTCATATCGCGTTTACACACTCCATGTTTAGTGTGCAGCACAGAATGGGAGTTCACAGGTTTTAAACTAAATAAACATCATGCAGGATGTTTGGACAGACAGCAGGTGATTCTAACTTCCAACTTATTGACATCAATTACTTGGTTAAAGACATACTTTGCAACATTTTCATATTTTTAAATCTTTTCCTTGAGCCAGTATGTGCTAATATAAAGGATTAATACATTTAACTAGACTAAAAAGTTTTTGAGTTTTCATCGACTAAAATGGACTAAAACTAATCAGCATTTTAGTCCAAAAGACTAAGACTAAACTAAGATGGCTGTCAAAACTGAAATCTGTTTCTGAAAACGTCTCCACAGCACGGATGTCTTCGCTCCACTGATGTTCAACCTAGTATGGCAGAAATGTTTTGCAGACAGGAAAACCTGCATGACGGGATAAAGGAATGGCCGATTCTGTTCCCATGTTTTTATGGAGTGAAGGGGAGTAAATTAACCCCAAATCCAGAAAATGTAAACCCCTCCCCAGTTGATTAAACATTATAAATGATTAATCGACCAATTAGTCGACCTATACAACGAGGTTTAATTAGATTCTGTCACCTCTAAACTTTCCTGCTGCTACAAAAAAACTCATTTGAGCAGCAAAAGTGGATTAATCCTACAGGAAAGAGTCCTGAATGAACCATGGAACTTTGTGACCAGTTTCTAAAGCTTTAAAAGACCTTCCTGAGAAAACCCACATGCATTCGACCGACTCAGCACTTTAATTAGTCAACAACCACATCAAAACGCTGCTCAGAGAAAAGAGCCTTTGTCAGGTTGCAATCAGTGTCTGTGTTGTACAGAGACAGATGGTCATTTTGAATGGGAAGACGTGGCCAAATGTAAGATAAAGGAGGAAAAAGAGAAAGCCAGAGGAGAGGGGGATGGGGGTTTTAGTCTGCATGAAAGGAGCACATAAGTCTGAGTGGGACAGAAAAATAGGCACAACAAGAGAGAAAGACAGAAAATATTACAGGATAAAAGAGGAAAACAAGTTCAAGTGGAGGAGAGAAAAGAGAGGGTTCGTGACCAATCAACAGGCTGGTTCATAGGGACACACACACACACACACACACACACACACACACACACACACACACACACACACACGCATTCTTTATCCACAACAAGGCTAACACAAGAACACACACTACAGGTGCTCCGCTCAGTGAGATGTCATGAACACTCATTTTACCCATAATCCTTTGTGTTTCACTGCCACTCCTTGTTGGCAGCTCAGATGACGTCACTCAATAAAAGAGAATTAACCATTTAACTGGCAGTTCAACCACTTACAGCACATTTTATCCCTGTATCCATTTAAAGCTCAAGAAAATAAATACATACTGTATTATAATATAAAATAATACAATAATATTGTATCTGAGGATACTTTCAGTAAAAAACTAAAATGATTCATTAAGAGCTAAACTTATTAGGCCCGAGCAGCGAAGCGCTGAAGGCCTCTTGTAATTCCTCCCTTTATTTTTCTTTCTCCCGGCAAAAATAAATTGGCTAGTTGGAGGCCTTAACACATTCAAAATCTCACCAAATTTGGGGGATTTGTAGAACCTGGTGAAAATGTATGTATTTTAAGGGCGTCGCAAAAGTCGCCAAAAAGTTGGCTCAACAGCGCCTCCTAGAAATTTTTAAATCACCCTCCACATTGACCTTATTTTCCAGTAGAGTTATGAAATTTAGTACACTTGTTGAGCGTACTAAGACGCACGAAAAAGTCTCTTACATCATGGTTTTTGTCAAACAGGACGTCTGCCATTTTGGGTCAAACACGCCATTTTAGGCTTTGGAGAGTCCACATCTGGTCATAGTCCACCTAGAGATTTTGATTGATCGACTTGATTTTGGGTGATTTTTGCTCATAAGGCATGGGGAAGCTTAAGTTTTTTGAAACGGACGAAATCCGTTAATGTTCAGGGGCGGGGCCAGGCCTCCCACTTGGGCGACTCGCCAAAAAAATGCAAGTTGCTATAAATTGGTCATTGAAAATCATGAAATGATGAAACTTGCAGTGGTGGGTCAACATACAACCCCTAACAACATGGAACAGTCAAATTGTGATGGCATCAAAGCCACGCCCCCTCATGACTGAAAAGGTCATGTTTTATTGTGAACGGTCCCGGTTTGAAACTTTTCACTTAATCAACACAAATCTTGACCAGGTGACAGAAGATCTATCACATTTATCTGCACCATGCTTTGAGAATGACAGCGCCTCCTACTGGACAGAACTGTAAGAGTTTTTGTTAGTTATGCAGCTAGTTTGGTTCTGTAGTTGTTGGACCGTTAATCCTGAGTATAACCAACACAGGACTGATCAATAGCTGCTCAGAGGAACAAGTAAAGACTCTATCTGTGTGCATTTATGAGCAACATCAATGATGGAGACACTGGATCACAATATGCAACAGAAACACGTCAATTAGCGAGCAAACGAACTGCATAATGGTGGCTTTATCTTCCTTTAACTTTCACACTAAAAAGTTATGTTTATTTGAGCTTTTCTTATTCATTTGGGAACCCAATGTTCCCCAAATGTTCATTGGGTAATAATCATGTAAAAATGTTTATCAGTTTTCAGATAATACTGTGTATTAATAGGTTAGTGTTTAACTTCAAACATCTCCATTTCTCTTTCCTTCTTTCTTGTCGTTCAGTGCTTCAGTAAACCACAGGACTGAGATGTTCTCTACTGACCTGACAGTCAGAGGGTTCAGCATCGTCTGTGTTTTTACCTCCGACATGTTCAGCCTCACCTGGCCTTCCATAACATAGAAAAGACCAAAATTCTCCTTTTTATCAAACCTGTCAGTTCAGTTCTTTAACTGCGTCGAGGTTGATGCAGGTAAGTCGTTAATGAAGCATCATAATGAATCCTGTCATCCTTCTGGTGAACATCCCAGATGGCAACCTAACGATGCAGGTAAGCAGCAGCGTGGCGTCGAAGCCTCATAACAGAGAAGATTCATGTGTTTTACAAAGACATGGCTGTGGCGTCTGCGTCGCTTTGATTACGCACAGATCAACAGCTGGACGGAGGACTGAGCTCTAATCCAAACTCATTTCAATAACACTTTTTATTCCAAATAAAAGAATAAAACCAGAACATTTACAGAGTTAACGTCGACAGTATCAAGGATCAAAACAACTTTAAACCGACATCTCACAAAGTGTCAAACGCTAAAGAGAAAAGAAACATTTTAAAATCAATTCCACAGCAGATTCTGGGGATAATCAGGATGAGGTCAGCTGACCTGAGAGGTGAAGGTCGATGAAGATGGAGGATCTCAGAGAGATGGCACCGTTCAAAGAGCCTCACTCTCAAAAATACCTACAAGAACCATCTTCTTCCAAACCAGTCGGCTCTGGTCGACTAGAACTTCTTTCCATTCTGAGTCAAAAAGTGGAGAAATAAAAGACGGCTTTGGGAATGGTTGGAGAATGGTGACATCACACAAAACTGACTGAAATGAGGATAAACTGTAATATATTTACGCTGATTTGCTTATCAAATGTTTTGATCCAAAGCAACGTAAAACAATGAACCTATCAGGCATGACGGGATCTAAGGGGGGAAACACGTGTGTGGGGGGAGAACATGCTAACTCCAGCATCAGAACGTTAAATCCAGAAAGAGTTTTAAAAGTCCAGCTATGGATAACATTTATAACAAGAGCTAAATGTTACTTATAGATTTTAATAAAGAGCCATAACACTCAGGAGTTTTTATGCCTTCAGCTGCTTTGTTCTCTAATTAGATTTTGATTATTATTGACTATTATTGACTATTCTTATTGATCAAGGTTGCTCTTTTTGTTACAAACTCTTTAAAAACAACTAAAATCACTCAACCAAAAACAAAAGGCACAAGGTTTTTGTTTCATTTTTCCTTATAATTTATTGATTTAATAATAATAATTTATCCTTTATTGATCCCCTTGGGGAAATTCATCTCTGCATTTGACCCATTCTCATCCTCGCCACGGCTGTATCCCAATCGGATAATAAGATAATCTTGGTTTTCGTTTGGCTCACAAAGACATCATTTCTCCTCTACAGATGCACAAGATGTGATCAACCAGCTGCCTATCTGACCGTGTGTGTGGCACACTGATTATGCAGGTTATTGTAAGAGAGGCATCACAAAGTAAAACCCCACCCAAACACACACACACACACACACACACACACACACACACACACACACACACACACACACACACACACACACACACACAGCCTGCTCCATACAGCCATCTGCACAGCCCCACCTCAGCATTTTGCCTTTAGGGACCAACTACAACAGCCAAAGTGTGTGTGTGTGTGTGTGTGTGTGTGTGTGTGTGTGTGTGTGTGTGTGTGTGTGTGTGTGTGTGTGTGTGTGTGTGTGTGTGTGTGTGTGTGTGTGTGTGTGTGTGTGTGTGTGATTTTAAAAATGCATAATAAGACCGTTTCACCGTCCTGAGATAACGTAGAGCACCTCTCCCAGGCTGCTCCGTGTCGTTCTTTGATCATCTTTTTTCAGTCACTGACTCAGGAGGTAAAGTGGGTCGTTAACTGATCTGGGCCGGTTTGATCCACTGCTCCTCCTGAGAGCATGGCTGTGTTTTAACTCACACTGCTACGAAAGCAAGTGTGTGCACTAATCGGTGAAAAGATAAATGTTTTAAAGAGATCTGGAGTCATTTTAGTCCATTACTGTGTTGACCTGAATGTAAGACGAGTTTTTTTCCATTGAAAATAATGTGAAAAGGGGGGGTCGTCTTATAATCGCGGCCTAGTAATTACACGACCTCACCAGCAGAGGGCGCATGCTTTTTGGTCAAAGCTGCTGCTGCAGCAGGAAGCAGCTCAGACCACGAGCGGTCCTGGCGGTCCGGTCCGGCTCAAAGTTACAGGTCCACTGAGGATTAATAACCGATGGAGGTCCAGCAGCAGCCAGGTCCACTTCTGGCGTTTTTAGACTAGTTGTGGGTTCGGCTCGGTTCGGTACTGGGTTTTCTTTTCAGAGTAGGGTCTGGGTTTCTCGTAGCCTACGTACGGAGTCGACACTTCCTCTCGGACCTGCTCCTCGGTGATCAGACTGGGACTACTGGACCCGCTGCAGGTGCTTTCAGACTCTGTACAGGTGAGGGCGTCGCTGGATTCACACACACATTCTTCCTCAGACCCTCGTCCATATTCACGTATCTTTATTTGCCCCGACACACACAAACACACACTCCCACACACACACAGTCTCAGAGTGAGAAAGAGAGAGAGAGAGAGAGAGAGGAGATTTACCGGAACTTTTTTCCTGTTTTTTCCAACTGGCTGAAATATGTTGCCATGGAAAACTTTAACCCCTGATTAAAAAGCAAATACTAAAGCAGTCTATAATTACAGTATTATTTAAATGATTTTCTCAAAATTTCAATAAAAATTGTTTCTTTAAAAATTGAATTTAGTCTTTTTTCTTTAGACCAGTCTTGAAAAAGCGGGGTCGTCTTATATTCGGGTCAATACGGTAATGAAAAAGTTGCAGAGCTTAACATTTTAATCACTGATCACAAACTGATAAATGATCAATTCCAGTTAAAAACAAACAAAACACAGCAGAGGTCCTGCCTCAAGTGGAGGAGTTCAAGTATCTCAGGGTCTTGTTCTCTAGTGAGGGGAGCGGGAGATCGACAGGCGGATTGGGGCAGCGTCTGCAGTGATGGACGCTGAACCGGTCTGTTGTGGTGAAGAAGGAGCTGAGCCGGAAAGCAAGGCTCTCGATTTACCGATCGGTCTACCTCCCAATCCTCACCTATGGTCATGAGCTTTGGGTAATGACCGAAAGAACGAGATTGCGGATACAAGCAGCCGAAATGAGTTTTCTCGGCAGGGTGGCCGGGCTCAGCCTTAGGGTGAGGAGTTCGGGAGAGACTCGGAGTAGAGCCGCTGCTCCTCCATGTAGAGAGGAGCCAGCTGAGGTGGTTCAGGCATCTTGTCAGGATGCCCCCTGGACGCCTTCCCAGGGAGGTGTTTCAGGCATGTCCTGCCGGCAGGAGGCCCCCGGGTCGACCAGGACATGCTGGAGAAAATATATCTCTGGTTTGGCCCTGGAGCGCCTTGGGATCCTGCCGGAGGAGCTGGTAGAAGTGGCTGGGGAGAAGACCGTGTGGGACTCCCTAATTGGGATGCTGCCCCCGCGACCCGGACCCGGATAAGCGGAAGAAGACGAGACGAGACAAAACACAGCAGCCTGATTTAGTTCTGGTTCAGCTGATGTTTGGTTCTGGTGATAAACGACACTGAAGTCAATGTTTCTAGACAACACTCTAAAGTTCGGGTCCCACTCTCTGTGTCCATGTGTAGCAGTCGGTTTGGCTCTGCTGTGCATAATGTGGTAATGTGTTGTAAAGCACTCCATAATGCTGCAACCTAAGTCGCATGTTAAAATGTGATGTTTCATCTTTCAAGCACCTAAATACAGCTGCTGCGTATCCTCGGTGCCATGCAGTGGACTGCGCTTCTGAGACGCGACGCCTCTGTTTCTCACATGAGCTGCTGTGCCTCACAATACATTTCCAAGACCAGTGTTCTCTCAAATAGTGAGTGACACACTGCTTACAGATGTTTGGATCAGAAAACACAAGTGAAGGCCTGATACTTAATCAACAGTTTATTTAGGTGTGTGAGTATTAAAGATGATCAGTACAATCTGAGGACGTCTAAGATTAGAAAAGAGGACATTACCCACCACTGGGAGTCAAGAAGAATACCTAATAAAGTGTCATAAAGACGGACTCTACTGGACTGGGATTTTAACTGAACCAGTGTTATGGCTCCAGTTTACGCTCATTTGAATATAACCTGATGCAGCTTGCATTAAATAAGAAGAAACATAAATCATCACATTTTAACATAACGACTAGGTTAAAGGTACAATAGCAAATTTGGTAAACAAATTAGAATAAAATGTTTTTTTCATGCCTCTTAACTACCTTCTAACATATTATAGCTATAAATATTTTGTGGCGATTAAAAAAAAACTGAAATAAATCAATCAGGCGGTTCCCTCACAGTTCTCTAAAAACCTTAGCCAATCAGACGTTTCAGACTGAAAGCAGCTATTGGACAATCTGGCTGTCTGTCTCCTGAAGCGCCTCACTTCCTCACTGCTTGGATCCTCCATTAATGCTGCTGGAGCATTTTTCAGCAGAACATCCAGGAAGTGAGAGAAGGACAGAAACAGGCCGTTAGCGCTTCAATTTTAGGAAAAAATACCAGAGTCCCAAAAGGAAAAACACCTTTTCAGCTAGCAGGAAGCTAAAAACGTTTGGACCAATGGCGTAGATTTGCTCTTGACGTTGGTCGGGACCAGGATAAAGTCGGGACTGTCGAGCATGAGCCGAAGCAGGAAGTGCAGGTTACAGCGATCCATCCTGCAACGCTGCCCGAAGTTACCATCACTGGGAAGATGCCCGATGGCCAGTCCAGCCTGGTCCACATCCAGACCCAGGGCGGGTGCCATCGGCGTAAGCAGCTCGGCACGGGCCGCAATGAGCTCACGCCGGTCGATCCAGAGCCTCCTCACCCTGGACACAGGTCCGTCCGTGGACTCCGCGCACGGCAGCACCTGGTCCGCTGGGCTGCACGTATAATCTGTGGTGATGCAGAGCTTTTTCTACCCTCTTCTATCGAATTATAGGTGAGGACATTTCAGTGATTGGTGGGGACACGTCACCTCCGTCCATGCCAAATCTACGCGCATGGTTTGGACGGAGGAGGAGGAAAAACCAGGGTGAACATTAGCATAGCGTTTCAACAGCTGGTGTTTGCTCTCTCGTTACCGTGGCAATGTGCAGTCCCATGTCCGGGGGAGGCGCGGCATAAGGATTATACCCGACGGGAGGGGTGAGAGCTCTGAGACGTAGCTAGCTAAATCTAGCTTGTTTGAAGATTGACTAGAGCAGCTTTAAAGCGTCAGCTTGGTGAAATTAAACAGAGGTGTTAAAAATCATTGGTCTTGAGTTTATTTTATCTACAAACAGCTTTGAAACGAACTAACTGAAACCCTTCTGTTCATCACAGTGAAACATCCAGGCTTCATCTGATTATTCAAAACTGACTCCAGGTCAGCAGAGCAGAAGCTGATTTAATTCAGAAAAACTAACTAAAAACAGACGAACCATGTTGTCCTTACTCTGTTATAAACTAAATCAAAGGGCAGGAAGGGGATTTTAAAAACAGTAAAGTAAAAATAGAAGGGGAAAGGTAGTATTTAGGGCCACTTGCATTAATACCTCAGTACAACGTAGTGAAATTTGTCCTCTGCATTTGACCCATCCCTGAGGGAGCAGGGGGCAGTTGGAGGTTCAGTATCTTGCCCAAGGACTTCGACACATGGCTGGGCCGGGGTTTGAACCCACACTCTCCCACCTGGGAGGCGATCTCTCTGCCACTGAGCCACGGTGGCCAGAAAGTTAAAAGGAACAGAATCACACAGCACAATCTAACCTTACATCACTAAATACACTGATGAACTGATGTAAATAGGACCCACTCTGGTCTACATAATCACCGTACGCTAAATAAATCATAATCATGTTTTTGTTCTTAACAGGGTGATGGGGATGTTTCTGATATTAGATTTCTGTTAAAAATAAAAATTAGGGATGGATATCGATATCGGTCTACCGATAATATCGGCCGATATTGGCATTAAAATGTAATATCGGTAAATATCGGTATCGGTTTTTGTAATAAAGATACACATGACCTTTACATACCATGCACATATTATACATCAAACTGTTCGGCTATGTCTCCTCTCTCCCAAAATGTCAAAATGTAACTAATCTGATGTTTCGTTTTTGAGATATATTTATTTATTTGGCACACATTGCATTAAATCCTGTGTTTGTCAATTTTTTTGTTTAATGAGGGCTACCACGCTTACAGTATATCGGTATCGGAAATTAAGAGTTAGACAATATCAGATATCGGTAAAAAAGCCAATATCGAGCATCCCTAATAAAAATAAAGTTCAGGTCAAGTTGAGTCAGGAATAGAATGACATCTGACAAATGGCCTGTATTTATAGAGCGCTTTCTAGAGTGAGCTACACTCCCCAAAGCGCTGTACAACACAACAGTCATTCACACACTGGTGGTGATAAACTACATTATAGTCTCAGCTGCCCTGGGGCACACTGATGGAGTTGGGGGTGCCATGCACCGGCGCCCTGCAAGACCCTCTGACCACCACCAGTAGACAAGGTGGGTGAAGTGTCTTACCCAAAGACACAACAACAATGTAACCCAGCTGGAGCTGGGATTGAACCTGTGACCCTCTGGTTGCCAGACCGGCCGCTCTACCAACTGAGCTACACGCCGCCCCAAACAAATAAACATAAACATCTTACAGGAAAAAAGACTTAAAATAATAAAAATACAGCCTTTAGTTCAGAACATTGTTCAAATGAAGATCTGGGTTTTACATTATTAGATATCTGATTAGTGGTGAACATAAAGGATAGGATAGATCTGTATTTAACTCTTTGTGACGTCTTTGCATTGAATGACTCTGAGAGAGGAAGCATCGGAGGTCATATGACGATGAAGTAGAATCAGCTTGTTTCTACAGAGAAGCTTCTTGTGCAGTGAGCCAGAACACTGATACACAACAAAATCCAATAAGAACAAGCTCTCTCACACACACACACACACACACACCAAGCTCTACATAATCAATACTGACATGGACTACAAGGTCACACTAAGACCCCCAGCTGGGACGCCTGATGTCTCGTCTCTACGTCCCAGAAAGCCACACATGCAGCAGAGGCACAAAACATCAACCTGGACGATACCGTGATTCTGATCAAAGCGTGAGCTGAGGAGGACGTGGGCGTTTAACACCTCAATGTGGGACAGTGATCAGAGCAGGACACAAAAATCACCAACTGGGAAACAGCAAAAAGGTATAAAAATACAAAATTAACTTCGTCATGATGTCCAGACTTACAGATGACCAAAAACACGTTTTTAAACTAAAAGTTCACAGCAATTAGAAGATAATTAACTGAATTATTATCATGACAAACTAAACAGATTTTGAATATGTTCTAGTTTAAGATGTTATTCCTTATCGTGACCATCCAGCAGATGGAAGGAAGAGGATGAAGAGAAGAGAGCATCACGAGGTCATCTTTGATCAACAAAGCATCTAACGGTGTCTGATAAAACAGGAGAGGTGGAAATCAGCTGCTGTGGTGACAAAACATCAAGTTGGTTTTACAGAAAGAAAGAAAGATATGGGAGGAAGAGCTGAAGAGGGAGGAAACCGAAGAGCTGAAAGTCATTCAGTAAAGAAGACAAAAGGTAAATAAAGACAAAAAGAGAGGCTGCGACCTGCTGATCGGGATTAAACAACATAACTGTGTTCACTCAGGGCTGGGTACCGAAACACTTCTGGTACTGGTAGGTACTGAAAAAACATGGTACAGGTTTTGGTACTTTTACAATAAAATGTCCCTAAATGAGCCGCTCCGTTACGTGAGGCGCGAAGGAGCAGAGCTTCCATGCACACACAGCCCCTCCTCTCCGTTTCAACAACAGCTCTCCTACAAGCGTAGCGACTTCCAGGTTCAAGATGCAGAAACAATCTAAAGTTTGGCTGCATTTGGAAAGATAAACAGGAATAAACAATGTTTTTTTGTTTAATTTTAAAAAACATTTAGTACTTTGTTATTTTCTCTCAGAATTATACATATAAGTACAAAACAAAAGTATCGTTAAGGTACTGGTATTGAAAACCTGGTATCATTAAAGTAGTAGTATCGAAAAATATTTACCCAGTCCTAGTTTGGTCCCATCAGGACCCCTGATTACATTTTTATGTCGCTTTAAGATTTGTATTTGATGAGCCCTGATCTACAATATAGGCCACACCCACTGGTGACATCACTCAAAGCAAGTGGGTCTCTAAAAACAGGACGTTTTCTACGATTTATCATCAGACTGTTTAGTTTATGGTGTTCATCCTGCTGCAGCAGGACACTTTAACTATTATTAAAATAATAATAATAATGTAAGTCAGTGATGTTTAACTCTGATTTTTAAAAATCGCCATTTTTTAAAATGTTTTTGATGTAAGAAGTTGTTTTTTTCATGTTTCTTTTCACTTTACTTTTAAAAGCGACTCTACTAAGCAGTTGACCTGATGGTTAAAGGGTTAAAGTGAAGAAGATGAGAGTGCAGGATCTGATGCCTTCCCATGATGCAATGCAGCAGCTTAAGTGGCAGGCAGATCCTCTAGTGATGTTTAGACACTTCAAATGAAATGAAGTCAAAAACATGAACATAAACAACTCTGAGATCAGCACAGAGCAGCTACAAAGACATGACGTGAAACATAAACATGATGGATGAATCATGAGGTACACGACACACACACACACACACACGCACACACACACACATTGTATAAGTGTTAAATCAATCAGCGACTCCGATAAGTTACAGTCTGGTGGAAGAAGGTTCTTACAGTCTGATCGATACGAAGCTGCTAATGTTCATGTAGGAATGTTCTCCGTGGGATGAGGGGGTGTGTCCACTCTGACATATGGATTTTGAATTTTCCATCTGCTTTTCCTGTTTTAGGGGCCTTTTTTTATGTTTTTAAACCATAATAATTAAACTAATCTCTAAACCTCCACCGTCTCTGTGTCTCCTTTTCTTTGTTTTTTACTCCTGACATCATTCCTCGCTCGCTTTAGTTTTCTGCTTACAGACTTTCATCATGAAGGTGCTCTAAATGAAAAGACTAAATGAATGAAAAGAAAAGTAATGCAGGAATCGGACTAATGTGAGTGATCCAACTAGAAGAAACGCTGAGACAGAGTGTAGCAGCAGGAGTGAAGGATGGAAATAAAAGACAAGCAGTGTGGTAAACAGAGGGGTAAAGGGTATGTGAATATATACACATAGATTGTTTTTCCCATTACTCCTGGAAATGGAAACTGAAGTAATAAAAACACTTTACATTTATCCTCTATGTCCATCCACAACTCTTCTGCTGCCCAGAGGACATAAAGGACTGTCCTCCAAACTTCAAACGTCTTTTAATTCGACTTAGATTGACGTTTAATTCATCAACAACAAATCCCTCTAAATGACTCGAAGCTTCTCAGAGTTTATTAGACATTGACGTTCAGTAGAGCTTCTGTTAAAGATCTCATATTCATCACTTTCTCTCCACTCTGAATCATCTCTTTTACATCTCAGTAACAGGTCAGAGCTCTGCGTTGGTCAAACTGACCCTTAATTTAAGGTCAGCTGTTGTTCTTCCACCCCTCATCCAACCTGAAGCTAAACTTTACTTTCAAATGGGCGGGGCAGTTGGGGAGCAGAGCTTCTCTAAGCCCCGCCCATCTCTCTGGGTCTCAGATGAAGTGAGTAAAAAAAGACTTTAGTGCTCGTTGATCAACCTGCCGTGCTTTGCTCGTAGCGTCACCATGACTGTTAGCTAACGTTTGTGAGGATGAGCGCTCCGTGGTTTTTAAAGGGCGGGCTCAGGTAGACAAAGGTGCTCTGATTGGCTCCGTCCTCTAGAGAGGAGTGGTCTTTTCCCTTCTTGACATCAGCAGGGGAAAGATTTAGAAACCGCCCGTTTTAGCATTAGCTCAAAACACATTTCCCAAAAATGAGAATCAGGAAGTGAAAATGGTGAAAATATTTGAACACAGTTCAGACACAGTCTTTGGTATGGACTGTTAGAGGATCTTTAGAAAGGGGATTTAGCAGAATATGGGACCTTTAAAGTATCAGGCGACATTCAGGATGGATGATCAACATATGGAGTTACTGCCTTGTACCTTAAGGTGCTTTATTGTAACTTAATTGATGTCATGCTGTTTGGGCTTGGTCGCAGAAAATTAATGGATGGACTGACTAGTATTATATAATTAATCAATTAATTTTAAAAAATTTCAAAAAAACTGACAGAAAGTGCAATCTTGTGGTGTTTGTTATTTACAGTTAGAACGGAAACCATGATTCCTTCAACGTGTTGAACTAAATGACCATAAAATGTCCTATAGATACTCCCCTCGCTCCCACCCACCCACCCAGCCACTTCTTATGTAGGTCGTTTCTTTCACAGCACAAATGTTCAGGTTCAGAGATACAGCGCTCAAACACATGCATGAATGCATGAAGAAGAAAATAACATCAAAAATGCAGAGAGAACCCTCAGAGCAGACATTTTCATGACACAGGAGCTCCACCCCATCCCCCCCCTGTCTACACACACACACACACACACACACACACACACACACACACACAGGTGTGCCGAGGAGTCTAGATTCATCCCTCAGTCTGCCAGCTGTCAGACTCCTCCCCTGGAAAAGCCATGAATAATGAAGACTGCACTGCATGCTGGGAACCATTAAGTCAGAGAGGCAGAGTCACATTACAGAGGCTTACACGTGTGAACACTGGTTTTCTTTTCTAATGCAAAACAACAACCAGTGATGTGCTGCTGCAGGTTTCCTCAGAAACACCACTGATCAGCCACTGATCCACAAGTCTGCACTAAAGGTCACTGAAAAGAAATCACTGCTGCAAGAGAGGACTGAGAGATGCTTCATGGTGTGTCGAGAGTGCAACTAAAATCCAGAGAAATAGTTGCAGAAAACAAGCGCTGCATCCCCGAATCAGAAGAGATCAGTGGGTGAAATGTGTTCAACAGGGATGAAATCAAAACAACCGAATTCTAGAGCTATAACTGACAGATAAACCACTGTAACCACATTTAAACAGCTTAATGACTCCACTGAGCAGAACGTCCAAGTCTCTCCCGGTCAGGCTTAGTGTTAGACCTGTCACAGCTGATGGACTTTACCTGTTGATGTCAGGTCTGGGTCACTCCTGTCACAGAAAGCTGATCGATTCAACCTGCAGCCTGTAAACAGACACAGACATCTTACTGAACCTTTATTATAAATTGGTTCAAAAGTTATATAATAAACAGACAACAGTTTGTTCAAATGGGTGACGTCATGTCAAAGTATCTCATTATAACTGTTGGTGTACCGCAAGGGTCAGTACTGGGCCCTAAGTTATGACTTAGTTATGGTTTCAAGAAAATTAAAATTTGTTTTGTTTGCAGATGACACCAATGCTCTTTGTTCTGGGGAAAATTTACAACAATTATTGGGAGAAGTTGGGACTGAAATGAATAAGTTGAAAGAATGGTTCAGCTTGAACAAATAATCGTTAAATTTAGATCAGAACAAATTCATCTTGTTTGGAAATCGAAGAGTGGATTCCGAGATAAAACTGATGTTAGATAATGTAAGTATAGAGAGAGTTTATGAAACAACATTTCTGGGGGTTATTCCAGACCATAGCATTAGCTGGAAACCACATATTAAATATATTCAAACAAAATTGGCAAAGAGCGTTGGCGTTTTGGGTAAAATAAAACATTTACTAAATCAAGAATCCTTATATACAGTATTCATCGCTGGTGATGCTATACTTGAATGGCAGGTGTGGAGGTTTGGGGAAACACATATCAGAGTAATCTTCAATCACTATTCATACTGCAAAAAAGAGCAATAAGGATTGTATGTAATGTGGGTTATATTTGTAGTGTTGCCAAATATGCTACAACCTCTGACCTCTGTGACCATCACAAACAATAATCCATCTTTTTCCCAATAACTCGGATTACAATGACTCTTTATTATGTTTTAACCTGAATCAACATTCTTCCAAGGGTTCGGTCGTGCCGGAAGACTCCACAGGACCCTCTTTAGTTATAATAATAAAACTTTAAGACTCGTTGTGTCTCTTCCTAAAATGACACTTTAATCTACGGCTCAGAAATGTCTTTAATATGATTAATGCATTTTCTTCCACAGTATTATGAATGTTTGATCCAGCTTCAGTATTATTTCATATTTTTACTTTGCTAAAAGGTTAAAATCAATATGTTTCATATTTACTTATTAAGGTGTAATATGGCTTTAAGGGCTTGAGTCACGTGACCTTGATAGTAACCCTTTGATTGGTTCACGCCACCACTCAGTTCCTTCAATAGATGCGTCACGTCTGACACAAGTCAGTGCTCAGTCTGCCTACACTGAGTCAAGGCGCTAGCTGTCAACCTCTACACAGCTCAGCTATTTCCTAAGGTGCCGGCTCTTTCCTGTACAGGTCAAGCCCCGTTTGAGCCGATGAACGCTCTTTTCCTTTGAGGGCCAGACACCATCGGTCTTGCTCTCTCTGCCTTTGCTCTGTTAGCTCAAAATGCTAACCACCGACAGAGATGGTCTTTCTGACTGCCGGATCCTCGGACGGGACCCGGCCGCCTCCCGGTGGCTACCACTGCCCCCGACAGCTCCAGATGGATCGAGGGAGGACCCTTCCACCTCCGTCTCGGTTCTCGACTTCCATCCGGGACCGATCCTTCGGACCGACAGCTCAGTGAGTCACCGCTCTCTGGTAAAACTGAAGGCCTCTGTTGATAAAGCTAATAGCTTAGCCCACTCCAACAAGTAACTCCTCCAGTTAACCAAACTCCCCTTTAAATTAGAATGACCCTAGTCTAAACATCACCGACTCAAGTCATTAAAACTCTTATTTTAAGATCAACTTACAACACTTTAACATCGTGTTGACAAATGCTAAAACCTTGCTACCTCTTGCTTATCTGTTTGTACTGTCGTCCGTCTCTTTTATAATAATCCTGTAAAGTCTTATTTCCGACTCAGACTTCCATTCGTCAATATTAAGATACGTAATCTACTCCCTGTGACATCTGACAGAAACTAGAGTTCCTGTGAAACCATTATTTTAGTCAAGGTATCCGAGCCAAACCAGCTCAGTGTAAAACCGACAAAAACTAATCTAATAACCTCACAGAAGTGTGTGCAATAAACTTAGAGAGTTTATTAACGCTACATAGGGAACACACGAGCACACTGTTTTCAAAATTACATGTGTTAAAATGTATTGATTTGATCAAATTTAAAACGGCAGTAATCATGTTTAAGGCAAGAAATAAATGACTTCCTTGTAATATACAGAAAAGGTTTTGTGATAAGATGATGAGTATAATTTAAGAGGGGTATTAAATAAAAAAAAACAGAGAGTTCGTACAACAAAGAGGAGTATGTGTACGACAGTATGTGGGGGGGATTTATGGAACAAATTGAGTGAAGATTTGAAAAAATATGTAAATATATATCAAGTTAAGAAAAGCTACAAAAAATGTTTATTGGATATGTATGTTGATGAGCTGGGTTAAAGAGGGTAATACAGGAAGTTAAGTATGTTTTAATCTACTTGTTACTTAGTATAATTATTATACTTTTTTAAAAATGTTCTTACTTTATTTTCATTTTCACATATACAGTACTGCGATGGACTGGCGACCTGTCCAGGGTGTCCCCCGCCTCTCGCCCCTTGACCGCTGGTGATAGGCACCAGCTGCCCCCGCGACCCTCTGTGGAGGACTAAGCGGCTACAGAAAATGGACATATACAGTATATTGTTTTTTATTTTTATATTTTTTTTTTATTTTTTTTTATTTTTTTTATTTTACGATTTAATACGAGAAGTTGATAAGAATAAGTGAGAAGGGGGTAGAAATGTATACGTTTTACTTCTAACTACTCCTTTTCAGACTTTATTTGTAAATTGTTTTGTGTTGTATAAAAATGTTTTATGTTCGGAATAAATAAAGAATTCAATTTAATTCAATAAACCTGTATTATCCCAAGAATGAGAAAGTGTTACTGAACTCTCAAAATAAACAAGGAACATAGGAGAACAAGTTTCTATAACAAAATAAACCAAAATTAAATATAAATAATAAATATCTGAATCCTGTTAAACTGAGTTGTAAAGGCTGACGGATGTCGATCACAATGACCTGTGGCTCCGTTTTACATCGTGGTGTAAACGTCTGACTAACCCTAAACTCCGACAGTCTGCTGCAGGAGGTGGGAGGTGCTGTCCATGATGGATGTCAGCTTGGACAACATCATCTCCTCCACAACCTGCTAGGTGGACCTCAGTGGACAGTCCAGGACAAAAATGGACCTCCTAACCAGTCTGTTTAGTTTCCCACACAGCAGCAGACGACAGCTTAAAGACAGCAGACGCTACACAGTGGTAGAAGGCCCTTATCAGCACAATATAATGAAAATATTATAACATCCAGCTCAAAAATGCAAGCAGTGGCCTTGTTTCTTGTAGCACATATGCAAAATCCCATTCTGTGTAAAATATGTGTGTATGTTTTGATTACACTTCAACTCAGCCTTTAGTTTAATTAAAGTAAAACTGCAGTCCAGAAATGAACAGAATTCTAATTATGGTTGTTCCAGTGATAAAACATCACTGCTTCACTGAATGGGACCAATAATAATAACTCAGCAAAACAACACTGGAATCATCAGAAACTAAACTAACCTTTAGAAAATAACCAGTGTTTCTATAAAAACAAGATCTAAATGCATTCCCATCAGAGAGTGAATGAGGCTGAATCTTAACTCTAAGTAGGAAGGATCCACGTGTCTCATGGCACAGAGGAAAAGTGCTGTAGTTCATAGTAAAGATGAAACCGTTTGTGAAAACTCAGCGCGTTTGGGAGGTTAAACGGCAGAGCAGGAGGTGAGAGTCCACCTCCCACAGCTGTACACACACACACACACACACACACACACACACACACACACACACACACACACACACACACACACAGGACGTTGTGTATGTGCAGCTTTAGGTGAGACTAGAGACATGATGGTATTGGGTCATGATGCTGATGATCATAGAATCGTCACGTTCTTCCTGCAGGACTAAAAATAACCTAAGATTGTTTCCATAGGCAGCTTTAGATGTGACACACTTTAAGCCTGATCACTTCCTGCCTGATGAGAGTGTACGTTGATGAGACGTTAGTTAATGGTGCTGAAGATCTGTTTAGTCTGTTAGGTTGTGGTAATGTGCCGTTCACGCAGATAGTAACGTATTTGTAATGGAAAAAAAGGGAAGTTGTGTTTCTGTTTTGTTCAGTTACAAAAAAATAAATTAACATAATCATGATAAAACTGTGGTCATGATTTCGCAGTAAAACAAATCACAATATAATTTTTTTTGGTCACATATCGCACTCCGCTGTTTGTAAACAGACACTTTTAGCTATTAGCTGGAAAAAGCCCACAGCAAAATGGTGCATTTGGTAACAATAATACCACAATTTTATTTTCTAATAGTTTTATTTTTGTATCTCTACCCTCCAAAAACAACTTCACATGGATCAAATACTTTTTGCTTGTTTTTAGCGCCCCCTAGTGTCCGTTTTAAGTCACTGTGGTAAAAACGTTAGCATAGTTTCTGCTCAGAAAGCCCTAAATCTACCTGCTAAAATGTCTCCTCAGCCTTCACTGCTTTCTACTGGAGCGGTTCATCACTCAGTCAAAGAAATCAGCTGTTCAAGCAGGGAGAGATGGGAAAAAAAATCAGGAATCATGAGCTAAAAACACTCCGGAGCTAGCATAACAGCTAGCCACGTTGGGTTAGCCTAACCCTCTGAGATACGTGACTTTGTGAGACTTCAGGGCACCGGACCAGAGACTCAGAAGTTACAAACGTGGTATTCTGGATCCAAGCAGCAGATGAGGGACTTTTCATTAACCTGTAAAGGATCAGAGTAGATCAGACTGGATCAAGGAAGAGATTTAAAATAGGAAAAAGTTTCGTAGTGGGCCTTTAACTCTGTCTGAAGTTTCTTCCTTGAACACATATCTGTCATGACAACAGAACGTTTTAAAATGAGGGTCATAAACTTCAGAAATTCATTCTGACAAAGACCCACTGATTAGATTACCAAACTTCATAATTAATAAGTCCAGGAAACACGTCTTCCTAAGTGTATTATCCATCCATCCATCCATTTTCTGTAGCCGCTTATTCCTCCACAGAGGGTCGCGGGGCAGCTGGTGCCTATCTCCAGCGGTCAAGGGGCGAGAGGCGGGGGACACCCCGGACGGGTCGCCAGTCCCCTAAGTGTATTAGAGGTTTTTAATTAACATTTTCAGAACATGCCTGAAGTCCTGCTTGCTCCACCAAAAACTAGCTTGCAGTGGTAAATCTGAAAGTTATTTTTGGTTCGGGCCACTATCTTATTTATTCCTGCTGACCTTGCCAACCTAGTCTGATTAATACTCACAAGCAGATAACAGAGATGTTCCAATAACATCAAAAATAAAAGTCTAAATGTCTGGTAAACTGATAAAACGATGATGTAGGGTTAGTTAAACTAACACTGCACTTGATACTCTAATCAATGTGTTTTTGTTCTCTGCATAAACGACAGAAAGGTTTACCAGGGCTGTTTTATAGTTGGACAGAAGTCATTTTAAGTGCATCGGTCCAAAATAGATGAAAAGGAGATAATTAATGTTGTACGACTGCATGAAGGATGAAGCACAGCAATATTTTCACTTCAGGTTCAAAACCACACCAGATCCTTGTATCTGTTGTGTATCTTATGGTTACTTCCACTGCTTTTATATAGAAAAAGTTTTTAGTTATCACATAAAAATATTTTTAGCTCGAGAGAGAGAGAGTACATGTAAAGTACACGCCGACATACTTGACTGTCCATATTTAAAAACCTGTGGGTATGTTATGAAGGAAGGGAGGTGTTGTTTTTTAAAAACTGAGGTGAGAACACAGTGTGAAACTTCCCTGTGGGGAAGGAACAGAAGGAGGAGGAATTCTGGCCAGAAAACGACAGAACAGAGAAAGAGAACGCTCCGGAAAGAAGTGGGAGAAAGATGAGATGGATAGAAACCACTTCATTGTTCTGACAGCAGATTGTGGTGCTTTCTTTTTTAAAAGACAATTTTCTATAACAGTTTGAGAAACGTGATCCCATCATGCAACAGCATCACAACGAGGCTGTTTATATTTAGAAACATGTTCAACCGTCCTGTGAAGCAGACCTAAAAAGTCTGCACATCACTTCTAATCATCAACATATGTAATGACTCCACAGAGGAGCAAGACACCCCCTAGTGGCTGGCTGCAGTATAAAGGCCAATTCAACCTCCACGAGAAGAAAGAACTTTATTCTGCAGGACGTCTGAGAATAAGTGCTGTGATTGGTCAGAGAGGGAGAATGAGCGTGGTTAGTGCAGGTACGTTAAATGCCTGCTGTGCGCGGACGGACCGGCGCAGACCTGAGGAGGCATAGGGGTCTGAATCGACCAGCACAAACCCTCGCAGCTGGTCCACAGCTGGACTGGGACCAGCGTAGGACGGATCATTTTTATCTGCACTCACACACACCTGTATGACACATCGCTGAACGAGTTCGGCAGCTGAGTTCTCGGGGAGTATGAATGATCCGTGCCGAAGCAAACTTTTTTCTTGTTCTAGGAGCTCCGCCAGTGAGAACAAAGTTCTTGCTTCTCGTGGAGGACGAAGTGGCCTTTAGTTTTAAATCCCGTCTCCTCAACATAAATAACTGACACGTTCCTGAGTGAAGATTCAAAATCCATCTCAGATCATCTGTCCAGGTAAACGACTCTGGGTTCTTGTAGTTATGACCTCGTTTGAATATTCACTTTCTAATACGTTTAGCTGTTATTAGATATTTGATGCTTGAAAAACACCATGACTGTGTGCAGGAGATGAGTAGGCGGGACTTTAGACCCAACATCCTGAGTGCTCAGGAGACTCTGGGTCCAGGGTACATGGCTGTAACAGAGACAGTAGACTGGAGATGCACAGATCCAGCTTTCTCTGTCCCAATACCGATCCCGACATTTGGGCTTTGTGGATCGATCGATTGATACCCGATATCCACCGATAATAATGCAAACACTAAAATATTGTAATATCAGACATAATAAACCTCAAACACAATATAACTTGGACCAGAAAACCCTCAGACTGGTCTAACATTTGTAATTTCTGGATAAAGTAAGGTAGTTTACTACATTACTTCTCTGCTCATAATTAGGATAAAGTGTAAATAATATCGGACCCAGTATCAGTCAATTTTACAGATCCAGCTAAAAGACCTGGATCTGCACCGATATCTGATCCAGTATCAGCATCCCCTACAGTAGACCCCAAGTAGAAAGACACACATGGTCTAGCTATTATATTTACTAATGCTTTCAACAAAGAATAACTCTGGACTGCAGCACTCTGATGGAAAGATGTGAACTAGCATGTATTACCAGTAAATACTTGTTTTAGTAAGCGTAGTAATCCTGCAGATCAGATTACTGAATGAATCATCTTTAGTGTCCAAACTTCTACATAATTATTTTTCCATCATTAAACAAAAAGACTTGAATCATCTCAAGAGCTGCAGCTTTTATCAAGGATACAAAAGTTTTAAATCACATTACTGTCAGTTAAATTCACACAGCGCGTTTCAGGAGAGCATCATGTAGAATCAAGTAATAACAATAGATCTATCGGTCATAGATCTACAGTAAGGACTGGTGACATCACTCAGAGTGGGTGGAGTCTCTAAAAACAGGAAGTAGTCCTCTAACAGGAGCAATAGTCACGGCGAATCGGATTAGGAGAGACGCTGCTGCAGATCAGTGAAAAATTAGCAGCTAATTTTAGGATATTTAAATCAACTCTTGCTCCAAAATGTCCTCCTGATCTGTTAGAACATCTTGTTACCTGTCGGTAAACCGCTATGATTTAACGTGAGTTTGTTTAGTTTATGGCGTTGATGCTGCTGCAGCAGGACATACAGTAGGATAATAAATTGAACTAGGGATGCTCGATATTGGCTTTTTCACTGATATCCGATATTGTCTAACTCTTAATTTCCGATGCCGATATAAACCGATATAAGCGTGGTAGCCCTCATTAAAAAAAAGACAAATACAGTATTTTAATGCAAGGTGTGCCAAATAAATACAAATATCTCAAAAACTATACATCAGATTTGTTATACTTTGGCATTTTGGGAGAGAGGAGAAGTAGCCGAACAGTTTGATGTATAATATGTGCACGGTATGTAAAGGTCATGTGTGTCATCGTTACAAAAACCGATACCAATATTTACCGATATTGCCAATATCGGTAAATATTATGGAAAAACCGATATCCATCCCTAAACTGAACGTTTTTTGTTTGACAGCAGCGTTTCTCCCAATCTGACTATTGCTTCGGTCAGAGGAGGACTTCCTGTTTCTAGAGACTCCACCTGCTTTGAGTGACATCACCGATGGGGACTGTAGATCAAATATAGAACACCTTCAAAACCACCCAACAATCCCTTTAAAACACAAATGTAAAGCACTACGAGTACATACTGTAAATGTTTATATTTTCATCTAAAAGTGTTTTCTACTGTTTTAAACTGAAAAGATCTCTCAGGCCACACAGAAGAGCAGAATACAACTAGTGCATGAAAAGAAATAAGACTTCCCCTGTCTCCCAGCGAGAGACATGAGGGCGGTATTTATAGATGATAGTATTACAGCTGCTTCACTGACTATGTCAGGAGGAGTAAAAGAAAGAAATACGTGAGGAATGCAGGCAGCAGAAGAGGTGAAGTGGAAGAAATTGAAAAATAATTTTAAAAAGATTATAGATGAGGAGGAGCAGAAGATAAAACAACAGATTACAGAGGAACAGGAGGGAAGGAACGAAGGAGATCAGTGTGGAAAAGAACAGGGAGGAACGAATGGAGGAAGACAAAATAATGACGTAATGAGAAAAAACAGATAAAGGGGACAGAAGAAAAGACCTGACTGCGTGGATGAGAACATCTGCCCCGCAGTCTGGATATGCAGAAACGTTTTGGCTGCGTGATATCTGTAAAAGTGATTTCATGATGTTGGTATTTGAAAATATCAGGACACGATGGTGGAACTCCCCTCCCTGAAACTCAGGGAAAGCAGTGGAAGAGAAATGAAAGTGACGCACGGTATGATTATGTTTCATTACAGCAGCAGAGCCTGCTGCACATCTACAACAAGCCCCAGCTCTGTGCTCCAAGCTCATGGCTGCTGCCACCAAATGTTTTCACTACTGATTCACCTGCTGGTCGAAGCCAGCGTGTCACCCAGAAATGTATAATAGTGAGCAAATACATTCACAATAATGCAAAAGAAACAGGAAACAAATGTTTGGTGTTATACTCAAGAAATGAGCCAAACTGCATCCATCAAATTAGAAAACTATTATCACTGATTTACTTTTCTGATGTTGGTAGACAAGATTAGATTTGCTCTTGTCATTGGTGGGTGGGGACCAGGATGGGACACGGGTGGGGAATGGGTTTGAGCGCGCGCTGAAACAGGAAGTGCAGATTAAATCGATTCATCCTGTAACGCTGGTCCCGGTCCAGACCGGCCCAAAGATAACATCACTGGGAAAATGCCCGTCCAAACTGGCCAACCCGGTCCACCCAGACCCAGAGCAGGTGCTGTCGGTGTACGGAGCACGGAGGGCAGTGGCGGCCCGTCCATAGGGGGCGCCGCCCCACCAGTCCCAATAGGAAGAAGAAGAAGAGGAATAGGGATCACAAAATATAAAAAACTAACATAAAAATAAAACTAAACGAGCCATCCATTATATATACAATAAGTGCTGTGTATAATCTGCATTTAGGTGTATTTTAGAAAGGTTTTCTTACTATTTTTTACTGGACCGATAGGTCGTGTTTCTCTGGGTTCTACTGCTCATGTCTGGACGGGACGCCGTCCCAACATAGTGCATTGTTTTCTGCTCCTGACGCATGCGCACTGAGTGCAAAAAATAGGAGATCGCTCGGGACGCAGGTCTTCAGCGTCCCTGTGTGACATGCGCACAACGGCAGGAGACCGGAGTGTTGCTCAGACCGAAACCGGAAGTTCTTGCTCTCTTTTTAATGGAGGGTAGAAAATGGATATTTATTCAAAGAATCCTTCTTGCCCGCTTGTGAAAACAAGCCGAATGATTCCATTTGTCCTGATTTCATCAACTCAATGGTGAGTGACTTCATTTGTTTGTTTCTTTTTCTTAATAACTATGTGTCTGTCACGGATTTTCCCATTCAAAAACCCCATAGGCGGAGCTAGCCGCGGCTAGCAGTGCTAAGTCCTGATGAGTGAATTTATACCTTAAATAGCGACATGTGTTTGTTGAGGTGTCTGCCGAATGTTAGAGAAATACAGGTACTGCTGATTGAATACGTTGGTTTATGTAGTTTAGCCCGTTTTTCATGCGTTTTCTCTACTTTTCATTAAATTATTACGGCGTTTTAAGGAAGTTTGGTCTGACTGGGTTTGATGGGACTTATCAGTGGATTTGACTTTATTTGTTGTTAATTCACTTCATTAGTTGAGCTGATTGTCATGACTTGCTTGGTTAGTGGTTGTTGGCTGAATTGTAACATTAATTATCTGACTGTATTAGTTAGAGATGGATTTATTTGTTTGTGGTGTCAGTAGAAAGATAATTGTGAATATTAAGTAATGTTTTTGACTTTGCCAGGTTAGTTTTTCCTTGAAACTCTTACTCCTGTTGTGACCACATTGTGGTTGTTTTTATTTTTATTTGTATCTGATTATATTGATATTATTCTAAGGTCTCCTATGAAGACTTTATGATTTCTTTACTGTTTGATGTGTAGAATTAGACCTAACAGCTCCACATTGTTAGAGAACTGGTGGTACTAGGGATTTTTACCAGAAAAATGTTCAGTCAGATGAAAATATTTTGCATCATTCCCTGCCCTAGTGGTGATATGTGATTTTTTTTTGCGCATCTGAAAACTGACTAGCAAAAATGCGTCCCACCCAAAAAAAATTTTCACCAGCCCCTACTGGCGGAGGGGCTCGCACCGGTCAATCAAGACGCGCACGCCTCCTTCTCCTGGACACAGGTCTGTGCACAGCAGCACAGCACCTGGTCTGCTGGGCTGCACGTATTATTGGTTATTATTTCTGCTCCCTTAGATCGAATTATTGGTGGACAATTCAGTAATCACTGGGTATTGATGGGGACACATCACCTCCGTCCATGATCAAATCTACACCCATGCATAGATTATGTGTGTGTGAAACCTTCAGCCTTTCTGGTCATTTTATGGACTTTTTAAAACCTGTTTTGAACCATAACTGTTATCAAAGATATTCCTGAGTCAGAACAACATCAAGGTGGGTGCAGATTGATTTAAATATATTAGTAATGTGTTGTAGGGGTGGGCCATATCCTATCATTAGCAGTAATACCGGTACATTTTTCTTGCCGGGGAATAAAATCACAATATGCTAATTTGATGACGTAACCACGCCCACTACGGAGCAGACTGCGCTCATGTGGGTCCTGCAGCGTGGAGTTATTAAACTTATGGAGTGCAGGAAGCCTGTAGAATCTAAAGGTGGAAACACGTCTAACTTATTTCACCATCTCAAGCCTCAGAACCTGAGTCAGGACCTGGATGGTCTGAAAGCCTGGGAGGACAAAGTGAGCTAGTCCAGCATGACATCACCGAGTCTGTCCAGTTGTATGACAGAAAAACAAACGGATTTTATTTTATTACTTCTGGAGCAGAAGGTTCTGCTGCTGGAGCGGTTCGAACCCCGCTCTGACTGGGTGTTCCTGGGTTTAGAACAATTTGCCCTGCTTTGTGTGTGTTTTACTAGCGTTATTACAAACTGATATTCTGTGTGAACCTTGTGGATATGAGTGGACAAATGTTAGTCATATGATCAAAACCCATAATCATGTTACTTTCTCTGCAAACACACACAATCCCACAAAACACATCAGTGTGTAATCACATGGTGACGTAATGCACCATCACAAAAAAGCGAAACACTGTGTTTCTCTCCAAGGCAGCAGGGTGTGAATGCAATACTTCAGCACGGAAAAATTCAGCCCCACAGCTGGATGGTCACATTCATCTGTATCAGCTTTAAGTCTATGCTTCTCATTTTTTAAGTTTATTTTCTCTCTCATAGTTGAGTGTGTCTTACTGTGAGGTGTGGCTGGTCACAATGAGCGGGTCATTTCTAAAAGAACACTTTCTGACCTCTACAGTTTGTCAGCTCAGATGTAATCGTTGACTAAGGGATCCCCGATTGAAGAGACATTTTGCTCTAAATATGTAGCAAAGTATCTTCAATAAATGAAAAAAATAGTCGAAACACCACACATTATTTGTTTATTTACATAATTTTAACATTTTTAGCACTATTTGTGTGGACTGGGCGCACAAGGCGTTATGGGTATAGAGGCTGCTGCCGTCAGCTCACGGAGCATAGTTTATGATGCAGAGAAGGACTACAACACCAAACTATGCAGTTTTTGGTTGTGATTTCCCGTCGAAAGGCAACAGGGGAACATATCTCAGTATATCCAGAACTTTCCTCACGAGAAGAAAAGGAGTAAACCATGGGATGAAGCGTGAGCTTCCTAAAGACGACAGCTGCTCTCCCTAGAGGCTTTCATGGAGAACTGTAAACACGCTTCCCGATCATCGTGGTTGTGGATGATGACCCATCAGACACAGTTTAAAAATCGGAGGAGACGGACAGCGGATCAGTGGAATCAAAGTAAGCGATCTATAACTGTCTGTTACCTTTCTGCTGGGGTGCTAAGCTAACCCGGCTAGCAGTAGCAGCTTCTGCTCCGTCACCTTATTGGGGCGGCATTAGCTCAGTTGGTAGAGTGGCCGGTCTGGCAACCGGAGGGTCGCCGGTTCGATCCCCAGCTCCGGCTGGGTTAGATTGTCGTTGTGTCCTTGGGCAAGACACTTCACCCAACTTGCCTACTGGTGGTGGTCAGAGGGTCCTGGAGGGCGCCGGTGCATGGCAGCCCCCGCCCCTGTCAGAGTGTCCGAGGGCAGCTGAGACTACAACGTAGTTTATCACCACCAGTGTGTGAGTGTGAGTGTGAATGGGTGAGTGACTGATCGTGTTGTACAGCGCTTTGGGGTGTTCTGCACTGTAGAAAGCGCTCTATAAATACAAGCCATTTACCATTTACCTTATGACTTAAAAAGACTTCAAACTGTGGCGGTGATTTGTTTTATGGAAGCGACGTTCACTGAAGGGGCTTTTTATTTGTGTTTTAGTTTAATTTTGAATTGGTTGTTTCATAGTTAGCTGAGGACAGATCAACGCTGTTCTGACTGGTTGTGTTAAAGCAGCTGCACCATAGCCTTACACTGACCCATAAACATGACTAAACTGGAAAAAACCAGTCTCTGATCGTTTCCCCGTGGTTATTATTTGGATATATTTATTTTCTGAAGATCGCTGGCCGATGCCGTTCTGTCTGTCTGTCACGGTGTGAGTAAATAGATTGCCGCTGCTATCGGAGGAGTAGGAGGAGGAAAAAGAGAAAAAACATCGGTAGCTTCTTGCAGCTGGGATGAGTTTGTGTGTAACATTTTAAAACAGCATTAAGATTTTTACGAGGGCTGCGTCCTTTGACTTTAACCGTTGTTAATAAATTAGAATTGCTGTAATAAATGTAGCTGCGTGAACAAGCATGCAACCAGACATATAGATGCAACCATTTGGTGTCACTCCCAGAATACTTTGGGAAGTAAAAAACAATGGCTGCCTCCTGCTAAATTCTTTTTCTTTAAATATTACTTTAAGGGAAAACGTTTGGCTTGTTTTTCTGCCACATGTTGACTTATGACAGCAAAATTAATGTTTTAGAGCAAACTTGACTCATCAGTCGGGGTTCCCTTTAATCAGTGTCAGAAGTCCTCAAAGGTTTGAGGTTCTAGTAGTTTGTCTTGCAACCAAAGGGTTTTTGGTTCGATCTCCACTACAGCTGGGTCACTTTGTCATTGTGTCCTTGGACAAGACACTTCACACACACACACACACACACACACCCCCTTGGCTGCTGGTGGTGGTTGGAGGGTCTGGTAGCCCCTGGTTTATGGCAGCTTCACCTCTGCTCTGGGGCTAACATGTAGCTTCTGCCCTCAGCGAGCGAACGAACGAACGCACGCACGCATGCACGTACGTATGTATGTATGTATGTAATGTGCCACGCTTTGGAGTCCATGACTTAGAAAAGCACCGTAGAAATGTGGGAAGTTTTTCATGTTTGTCTTTAAGACATAAACCTTAAAGGGACGTGGGTCAACATTCTAAATAAAAATAATCATGCATGTTCAGTTTAAATGATGAAGCATTGTATATCAAAAAGAATGAGGCCACCCATGTATCATTCCATAATCTTGAACAGGCTGTGAGCTGTAAAATGTTCTGCAATTCAGGACCGAATTTCCCGCGCTGTCCTACGGATGTGACGTCAACTGACGCTGCTGCGCGTTCTGGAAAGATTCAAAATTACCGTATTTGCTCGAATATATGACGAGGTTTTATTCATTGAAAACAATTTGAAAAAGGGGGGGTCGTCTTATAACCGCGCCCGACCCCACCAGCAGGGGGCGCGTGCTTTTTGGTCAAGCGGTAGACGCAGGAAGCAGCTCTAGACCGGCGAGCAGTCCCAGCGGTCCAGTCTAGCTCAAAGTTACAGGTCCACTGAGGACTAAAACACCTGATGTTGAGGTCCAGCTGCAGCCAGGTCTACTTCAGGCGTTTTTAGACCAGCGTGGGTTCAGCTCGGTTCGGTACTCGTACGGAGCCGACGCCTCTCGCCTCGGACCTGCTACCAACTGGACCCGGTGGTGCTTTCAGCGCAAGTGAACTCGGCGGACACAGAACCCGTTCCTAACTGCGCGTCTCACGTATGTTTACAGTAATTTCCCAACACACACACTCACACACACACACACACGCGCGCGCACACACACACACACACACACACACACAGTCTGAGTGAGAGCGAAAAAGAGAGAGGGAGGAGGGATATGCCCACTCAGCCCAAAGGCAGAGAGAGAGAAAGAGCTTCACCTGAGCTTTTTTTTCCTCTTTATTTTCCAACTTTAATTTCCAAGAACTTTAATTCTTGATTAATAAGCAAATATTAAAGCAGTTTGTAATTAAGGTATTGTTCAGATGATTTTCTCAAAATTTAACTAAAAATAGTTTCTATAAAGTGAATTTAGTCTTTTTTCTGAAGATCAGTCTTGAAAAAGGGGGTCGTCTAATAATCGGGGTCGTCCTATATTCGGGCAAAGACAGTAATAAGAAATGTATATCCAGTAGGTGGCAGTATTGCACCATTGTGCTGCGTGCCGACATGATTTGTTGCATATTGTTCTGTAATTATATCAAGGTCTCATGGACAAATGTTACGTGAACATCGTTTTAGTTACATTTACAGACGGAATTAGGAGTAGCTGCGATTTTTGTGTGTGTGGAAAATATCAAAGTAAATATTAGTAATTATAAGGGATGTAGGAAAAAATTGATTTAGTGATATATCGTGACATTTCTGTGACATTATTTTAACGATATTTTAAAGCACAATATACATTTTTTTATTAATAATTAACATGGGCATTTACAAGGCTCATTTCAGTATAAAGTGAATTGATTCAGCTGAGTGGAACTGAAGAGGCGAACTTTTCTGTTCAACTGCAACATTTCATCAATTAAAATAATAAATATCTCAATATATCGCATCACCAGATTCTAGCCAATACACACCCCTGGCCATTATACTATAGCATTTAGTTTCAAATGTTGTCATTTCACTTGTCATCAATTCTGACTGTGAAAAGTTGTATTAATGCAGACAGCAGGACAGACTGGAGCCCAGAACAGAAGGTGGACCCACAGGAAGCTGATATTGATCAAAATTATCTCTGAATAATCAATTAATCAGGAAAGAAAATGACTAATTGTTCTACTTAAGTCCTTTCATCATTTCCCTTCAGAGCCCCCACAACAGATCATCTGTCTCCATCTAATCCTCTACATCCTCTATTCTCCACCAATCAGCTTCACTGCATCCATAAATCTCCTCTCTGGTCTTCCTCTAGGTCTCCAGTTCCCACCTCAGCATCCTTCTACTGATATATTCCCTATCCCTCCTCTACAGGTCCAAACCATCTCTGATCTGATCTAAACATCTAACATGGTCTGTCCCTCTGATGGACTCAGTCCTCATCCTGTCCATCTTTGTCTCCTAAAGAGAATCTCAGCATTTCCATCTCTGCTACCTCCAGTTCTGCCTCCTGTCTCCTCAGAGCCACAGTCTCTAGACCAGGGGTCTTCAACTAAATATGCCAAAGGTCCAGATCAGCATTCGCGACCTGGTCCTCGGTCCGGGGGCAGCGCCACCTTAACCTGCTTACACACACACACATATATATATATATATATATATATACATATATATATATATATACATATATATATATATATATATATATATATATATATTTATGTGTGTATGTGTGTGTGTGTGTATGTGTGTATTTTTATATATAAATAATTATTTGGAGATAGATGGATGGATAGATAATTATTTATATTTAAATACTTAAACATATATTCTCTGAGCACAAGATCCCCATTAATTAGTTTGTGGTTGAAGTTAATTTTTGAGAAAAATGGTTTGGTTTTTTTCTTCTGCTGTTCAGATGCAGAAAAGTCGACATTATTTTGACACTCTGGTCCAGTTTTTGACCAGAATGAACTGATTACTGACAATGGCCTGGATCATTGCTCGTCTACCTGCTCTGAGCTTCTCCTCCTCTCCTCCTTTCTTCACCTCTCCAGCATATCTGCCTGGTGCATGAGTGTGCCAGCTCTTTCTTTAACCAATTTGAAGAATTCTGCAGCGGGTGAGGGTGTTGGGCGCTCCCAGATCAGCCAAAAAATACATCCCTCCAGCTAAATTATCCGTTATTGTGTGTGTGTGTGTGCGTGCGTGTG
>SSNR01000105.1:181554-222890 GCA_006937965.1 Callopanchax toddi | reverse complement strand
TGTGTGCGTGCGTGTGAGAGCGTCTGCAGGTGTAATGACGCTGAGAGACGTCCGGTTCTCGCTCTGCGACCGCTGTGGCCTCATTTATAAAACTTATAAAATAAATATGTTTATAATTTGTTATATTTGATATAAAACTTATAAAACAAAAAAAAAACGGGTCGCAAAGGGAGTCACTTTCTCCGCAAACTTTAGGATTTATAAAAGAAAACGGAGAAATGATGTACTCTGCAAACTTTGCATAAGCACATTTTAGAGAAGGTTAAAAAACCTTTATTTTAGAGACGTCAGACTAAATAAAAGGCTTTCAGTCATTATAACGTGTTTTTAATGAGACAGGTCGGGGCAGGTTCTAAAAATAGACGCAGCGATGCGGGGCGGTTTGGGGCGGGTCAGAAGTTTTCAAATGTGCAGGACCCGTGGGTCGATAAAAACCCTGACCCGCGCATCACTAGTGTTCGTGGCGCCTTTCTGCAGCAGTAGATCTCTTTCTGAAGCTGCGGGAGGGGCTGCCCGACCGTGGTGTAGGGGGAGCTTAGCGAACAAAGGAGTTGCCGCGGTGCGCCACTCGCTTGGCGCTCGGCTTCGCCTCCAGGACTCCGGTCCGGGACTGAGTTCCGAACCATGTACAGGGGGAGGGCGAGTTCCACGGGTTCCGAGTGAGCGACGAACCTGCTCATTAGCGCTCGCGTGTCTCCTCGGACACGCCTGCTCCTTAAGGACCAGGGACCGGGTCTGGATTTGCTGGGTCCAGACAGAGCCGGCTCTGGGTCCGGATCCGGACCGCGGTCCGCCTGTTAGTGACCCCTGCTCTAGACCATGCACCATCACTGGTCTCACCACTGTCTTCTACACCTTCCTTTCATTCTTACAGAAAGGTGCAGAAGACACCTGCAGCTGAATTTTAAAAAACGTTATTTTAAAGAAATAATCTGTTAGGAATAGGAAAGCACAATCCATCAAAAATCCATCATGATCACAAAATCAATATCAGAAAATACTGAGATCAATTGTAGACTAGATTCCAGATGTCATGCATTTATGCCAGAGATATATTTGGACAATCCGTTGGACTCCTTCTGCTCCTGGTGTGCTGATTGTGTTTAGATCAGTGTCTGAGCACATGAAAAGTGTTGACAAAAAACAGGGGGGAGGAAAATGTGAACTAAATGCAACCAATATTCGTCTAACGGCTCAATCTTTGGAGATAAATTTGATTTCAAATGTTCTGCAAACCTAAAAAGGCAGTAATAACTTCTAAAGAAAGAGCAACGCACTCAGAAGGATCACCGTGTCAGATAAATTCAATTAAAACAATATTACCACTCAGAGCTCCGCTCTTAAATCCCTCGTCCTCTCCAGTGGTCTCTAATCCAGACCCCCCTACACACACACACACACACACACACACACACACACACACACACACGCACAGTTTAATGGAGCTGAACTACAACTCAGCGATTCAGCGTGATGATTAAACCCACATTATTAGAGCCGTCTCTCTGATCCAGAACCACTTACTGATAATCCTTCCTTTTATCTGCCTTCACATCAATAAAGTTGATGTGATACTTTAGGAAGAGAAAAGACAAATAACGACTAATTTAACCTGGATTTGGACCGTCGGTCTGTTTCATGAAGAGAGGACTGCATGTAGTTTGGTTCGTCTAGACGTCGTGTTTCCAGGCAGACAGTCTATCTATTATTCAGCTGCTGGCAGGCGTTTTACTGCTCCACAGCCAGCATTACTAGGTTTATGTTGTTCTTGTACGCTGATAAAGAAAACATCAGGGATAAGAAGCGTTTCATTTCAGGATCAACTGTAAAAAATAGCATCTAAATATGTTACAGAATTATAAAACTGTTTTTAATTTTTTTTTAAAAAAAAGCCAATCTATCCTGATGCAGCTACAAATATCTCTGACTCTGAACTGGTCTGCTCTTCCACGAACAGTTAGACATTCTGGGAAATAAGCTAATTCACTTTCTTGGCGAATCACAAGACTGGAAACAGATGATAAGGGCCAGTCTATTTCACTCCAAGGGTAAAAAAAACCTGCCTGCCAGCACTTTGAAAGCTTAGCAGCTAATATTGTATTCGTTTGATCCATCTGCACACGAGCTGGAATGTCAAATTCAGACCTTTTTTTCTCGTGCAGCATTACACATTTTAAATCGTCACAGTCAAAACACATGTTGTCCAGCTGAGTGTACATTTGGAAAAATGATTAATTCAAGTTCTTAGAAATTCAATCCTGACTCAAGTCATCATAATCGATGCATGAACGGGTGAAATCTTTTTTTTTTTTTTTTGCTTGACAAATTTATTTTCAGTTGGAATTTTTTATTCTAAAAGACATTTCGTCAAACCAAATCATCTAAACAGATTTATAATCCTTAAAAAAATGCAGAAATATTGCAGGAAATTAATTTAAAAAATCTATCTTGTCTTTTTTTGTTTAAAGAGTGAAGAAAAACCAACTGATCAGGATGGTTAGTGTGTGCGTTTTGAGTTTCTGTGTGGTTTAAATAGATCATTTTAATCAGCAGGTTAAAAATCACTTTAAGCCAAAACAAACCGTCTCAGTTAAAAATATCTGAAATGACAGGCGAGATAATGCCTAAAGACCTAAAGACTGGCCAACAGGAACTCACGTATCTGTCACATGATCACACACACACACACACACCAGTCTGCTGTCTCCTGAAGTAGCCGAGCCAAAGCCACAGGAGCCAAATGGGTCATTAACCCCTCCCCGTCTCTCTGACTCTCCGTCATGCTGTCGAGGTGTCAAAGCGACAACTGGGTGGCCTCGTGCGGGACAATAAAACACTCCTTTTGCCACACCCTGGTATCCATGGCAACCACGGTGTCGCTATCACCCTCAAGTCACGGGCCAGTTAGTGAGTTCATCTCACGGCTGTTCAGACACCATTACAGAATTCTGTTTAGTCACCAGTTAGAAGTAACTTAATTATCAGTCTGACTAACTTGTTAATTTAATGGTCTTTTCTGAATGGATGAGAAGCTGAGATGTGCACACTAGGTTACATGCACATCTTCCTACATCCTTATGCAGCATTTACTGTAATAATCCTGCAGCTTTCAAAATATGTTTTTTACTACATCCAAGCAATGCATACAACAATATTCAGATATGATGTTAATTGTGCAGAATTGCATTAAACTTGTAAGCTGTAGACTACGTAGACTGGCCTTAAAATGACCAGATGGAGTATCAGGATTAGTACTTTCATCAAAAACCTGCCATATCCAGTCCTGTGCATGTCTGCTGCCCCCTGGTGGAGGATCTACAGGTGGAAATGGCCAATTTTAACTCTTAATTACCGGTATGTTGTTATATACCGTAATTACATAGTAAACTAAACCAGGTGATTATATAGTTATAATATTAACATTAGCCAATATTTATATTATTATTATTTCATATTTCAGGGTTTAAAGGAACAGCGAGCTAAACCTCTGTATTTTATTTGAACGAAACTCTAAAATAAAACCTTATTCTGTTTTTAATGCAGAAAATCTCAGCAATAGAAAAGTTAACATAAGTGTCAACTAGTACAAATCATACAGGAGTTGGTACATATTAAATTACTAATCGCTTTCATTTAATTTAAATAAAATCTGATGGTAGAAAAAGTTACCTTCCCATGTGGTTTAAGGACAATGTCAGAAAATAAATTAGAAATTGACTCTTCTTGAATTTCACTGTAACAAGAAATAAATCGAATTATGAAACAAACACAACTGAAGGCTGCATGTTTTTGACCACTTCTGAGAAGACAAAAACGGTTTAAATGAGCGTAATCTGAAACTGTAAAGAGTGAGGATCTAACTCTAAATGCTGATAACTACCCAAAAGGCTCTGGCCTGGGGGAAATCAATAGGATGCAGCAGATAGATGTGCTGTCAGAGGAGCCAAACCCTCTCAGTGGACTGGCCAGAATCAAGAAATGCTCACAGATTTCTGCTGAGCCATGTGGAAACAGGAGCCTGAGTGCATCCCAGGAAGAACGCTGCTGTGCAAGAAACAGAAAACTTAACAGGGAAGTTTTCCACAGTCAGATACTGAGATGACTTAAAAGCACCATGAGGTCACTGTAAAGCCACATCCAGGCACTTTCAGGAATGTTTATAAACCTTTATATTCTGCTCTCTAACGCTCTGACTTGGAAAACTGATCAGATGTCTACTTTTTAAAACAGCATGTTGGCAGGACTGATGATTACGAGCCACGTTTTATTCATTCATTCATTTGAACTCAGTAACCAGTCAGTCCACCAGTTCGCAAGTGAAACTCCAGTTGGCCAAACAGCTGAACAAGGAGGAAAAAATGATAAATAAAAAAATAATCCCACCACCCACGCCTCTGTTACAACCTCACTAAAGTCCGCTAAGTGCATATTCCTGATGAGCCAGCAGGATACAGGCTATAAAATATAGATGAAGATCAAGAATAGGGAGATAATGGTGAGCTCCCAGACTACAGTAACCATTAACCCTTTCCTATTATCAGGCAAATTAGCCCCTAAATCACAGCGCCTGCCTGAGAAATCCGCACTAATGGTTAAATTAGCGGTGAAGAAATAATGTTCAAAAGCTAACTCACCACTTAAACGATGGCAAATGTGAATCCCAAAATGTTGTGTTGTAATTTTCCGTCACCGGTTCACACCGTCTCGTGTATCCGGCAAACTCTGCTCCCCTCTCGGCTCAGAGCTACTCCTCTCTGCCGCCCTCCTCGGTGGGTTTTGGACGGTAAACTTGCCGAGCCCAGACTATTGTTAGCGAGGCACAGAGAAACCTGGCGCAAACAAATCCCCGCCTCCTCACACGCAACTACAGGCACGCTATTGGTCAGGATTCATCCACTCCCTTTTCCTATTGGCTGGAACGGATGTCAGTTCAAAATCCAGGGCGGGTCCCAGGTCGCCGGTAAAAGAACGAGCAATGGTGCGTTCAAAGTCAATGAAGAAATAGGAGAAATGTTAGCTTCTTAATAGATTTTGATTACAGGGTTGCGTTCAGGTGAAACATTTTAACTCTCTTCGAAAACAAGAAAAACAGTATTTAAAACACCGTCACCAATTTATTCATTTTCTTCCAATCAAGACGCAAAAACAAATACTAAAATACATAAACCAACTAAAATAAATATTACTGCTAATAATGCTTAGACTATAAACACTAGCATGTAATTTTTTCCCTGATGTATTTATTCGGGGGAAGTGCATGATAAAATCATAGTAACACAATAGCACAAATATTTATTACATTCACTTTTACTGGGCAGTTCAGATCAATTGATTTAAAAATTGTTTTGTGGTCTAAACTTAAATTTTTTTAAAGAGTTTAAAAAAAAGTTTAACTAAGGAAATGAGACTGAAACAACTATTAATGTTTAATACCATTCAAAAACAGTGAGAAGATACATGCTTTAGTTTAAAGGTTTTAAAAGCACACGTTTTTATAAAATTATGTTATTATTTATAGAGATCTTTCTAGAGTTCTACACTCCTCAAAGTGTTGTACAACACATTCATTTTTGTCAAGTAGCCTAAATGTTCAGTCATTTCGTGGCATGTGAGATGTTGTAGTCTCTATAAAATGTTGCTTCAACTAAAATATAAGATTAAGCATTGTAAATTTAAAAATAATATTTTTCAGAATTCTCTTTTCTAAAAAATGTTCACATTGAGACAATCTTCCCCGTAGTCTGTGACCTCATTATTGAGTTGGATGTCACTAATGCACGTTATATTTGACGGTGCATAACTTTTGAACAAATTTCTCTTTAGAAAAATAAAGTTAACCTTCTAACCACACACACTTTAGGCTTCCATTACACAATGAAATGGGATTGTCTAAGTACAGCACTGGTGTGGATTTGAAAGCAAAAACTGTGACAACCATCTCTGTTCTCCCCTATAACAACAATTAAGAAATGGAACAACAAATGCAATTTCATTTCAAACAGAATGCTAACATGAGCTTTGTAAACATATTGGTTTTTATTTATTTAGCTCAATGGCTGAAATAAAATTAACTTTAATTCTTGCTGCATCAAATTAATATTTCAACAACGTTTTCTTAAAGCAGTGCTCAACAACAAACCACACTGATCATGTTTAAATAACAGAAACTGAAATGAAGAGTTGAGAATAGAGAAATAGTGACATCTAGTGGTAGGTTGAGCAGACTGCGGGTGAGTAAAGCTGAGGAATCCACTAGCAGAAGTGGTGTACTGTGGGCTAAATATAAAAAATATATAAATATAAATATGGCACATACTGAAAAAATACAAGTCCAAAGATATAAAAACCTTTTTCTTTTTGTGAAAAAGCAACAAATCCTGTTTTATTCTTTGTAAATGTATTCTGTCCTTGGAGACACTTCACCCACCTTGTCTACTGGTGGAGGTCAGAGAGACCTGGTGGAGGTCAGCGGGACCTGGTGGTGGTCTGAGAGACCTGGTGGTGGTCAGAGGGACCTGGTGGAGGTCAGAGAGACCTGGTGGAGGTCAGCGGGACCTGGTGGAGGTCAGAGGGACCTGGTGGTGGTCAGAGAGACCTGGTGGTGGTCAGAGGGACCTGGTGGTGGTCAGAGGGACCTGGTGGAGGTCAGAGGGACCTGGTGGTGGTCAGAGAGACCTGGTGGAGGTCAGACCTGGTTGTGGTCTGAGGGACCTGGTGGGTCGAGGACCTGGTGGTGGTCAGAGGGACCTGGTGGAGGTCAGAGAGACCTGGTGGAGGTCAGAGAGACCTGGTGGTGGTCAGAGGGACCTGGTGGAGGTCAGAGGGACCTGGTGGTGGTCAGAGAGACCTGGTGGTGGTCAGAGGGACCTGGTGGAGGTCAGAGAGACCTGGTGGAGGTCAGAGAGACCTGGTGGAGGTCAGCGGGACCTGGTGGTGGTCAGACCTGGTTGTGGTCTGAGGGACCTGGTGGAGGTCAGAGAGACCTGGTGGAGGTCAGAGAGACCTGGTGGTGGTCAGAGAGACCTGGTGGTGGTCAGAGGGACCTGGTGGAGGTCAGAGGGACCTGGTGGTGGTCAGAGAGACCTGGTGGTGGTCAGAGAGACCTGGTGGAGGTCAGCGGGACCTGGTGGTGGTCAGAGAGACCTGGTGGTGGTCGGAGGGATCTGGTGGAGGTCAGAGGGACCTGGTGGAGGTCAGAGAGACCTGGTGGTGGTCAGAGAGACCTGGTGGTGGTCAGAGGGACCTGGTGGTGGTCAGAGGGACCTGGTGGAGGTCGGAGGGACCTGGTGGAGGTCAGAGGGACCTGGTGGTGGTCAGAGGGACCTGGTGGTGGTCAGAGGGACCTGGTGGAAGTCGGAGGGATCTGGTGGAGGTCAGAGGGACCTGGTGGAGGTCAGAGGGACCTGGTGGAGGTCAGAGAGACCTGGTGGTGGTCAGAGGGACCTGGTGGTGGTCAGAGGGACCTGGTGGTGTTGGTGCATCTTCACCTCTGTCAGTTTGCCCCAGGACAGCTGTGGTTGTAGTTTAACACAATCAGAATGTGTGTAGAAAATAGATAAAGTGCTGAAGCTCATGACTTAATTAGACAAACAACCTGAATGGATGAAACTAAAAGTTCCTCCTGTGACAATAAGCCCCGCCCCTCGCTGGAATGCCATGCAGCCCTTGGAGGAGGAGGAGGAGGAGGAGGAGGACCAGTCACTTCCGCACCATGTGAACTACCGGATGGATCCTTCATCCACCGAGAGCAGAGCAGCAGCGGCGGCACCGATCAGCCGGGATCAGTCAGCTCCAGCTGGACCAACCGAACCGAGCAGCTGAGACCCGGACCGGACGGAGACCCGGCCGGACCACACCGTCCACATGGACGCGGACGTGGCCGTGTCCCTGTCGGTGCTCACGGTGATCGTGGCGCTGAGCGACGCGACCCGCAGGCTGCTGGTCCGGGCCCTGGCGGACACCGGGCTCTCCGTGTACGCGGCGGAGCTCGTGTCCACCTTCCAGCTGTGCTGCTGCGCGCACGAGCTGAAGCTGCTGAACGAGGTGGGCGGGGTCCAGCCCCGCCTCGCGCTCACCTTGACGTACCTGGTGTCGGTGGTCCACGGGCTCACCTTCAGGGGGGCCACCGGGAACCCCTGCGGGGCGCTCGAACGCGCGTACCACGCGCGGCTCTCCGGTCGCTGCGCACTGCGGCGGATCGCGTGCCAGTTCGCTGCAGCCGCAGCGGCGCGAGCTGCCGTGCGCGCGGTCTGGGACCTGGGGCTGTCGGGGCTGCACGCGCGACACAAGCTGCTCGGGTTCCGGTGCACCAGCCCGGTCCACGCCTCCCTGCTCGAGGCCGCCGCCGTGGAGCTCGCGTGCGCCTTCGCGGTCCAGACTGTGATCACGCACACGCAATCTGTGGAGGAGAAATACCGCGTGCACGCGGTAGCTGCCACCAACACTACAATGGTTTATGCAGGTGAGGCGGTCTGATTGATCCTCCATCCGCTCTACATGACCATCAATCAATTAACCAATTAAACCGTCCAGCTCGACAGGGGGCGGAGCTTATTGTGACCTGCAGTGACCTTTAGACCTGATTTCATCCATTTAAGGTGTTTTCTTTATAAATTACACGAATCAACTCTTAACCAGTTAAATAATTTAATAAACTTTGTTGTTTGTGTCAAACATTTACAATATTTGACTTTAAATTATCAAACGTTCAGTGTGTATAATTAATTAAATATTACTATAATAATAATTTTAGGAGGGGCGTGTCTAGATCAGGTGGGTGGAGTTAGAAGTTTTGTGGAGAAAACTAAAATCATTTTAATCTAGGGATGTGCCGATACCACTTTTTTCAAAACTGATCCGATCCGATACTTAAATCTGAGTACTCGCCGATACCGAGTACCGATGCCGATACTTCTACCACACAAAAAAATGCAACAAATTGGAATACAGGTTTTATTTTTTCTTCTCTGCTTTTTACAACAAATAACTGAGTTAGATTTAAAAAAATAAAAATAATTTTAAAATGATCACAAAACTAAAATATAAGGTGAAAAATAACCATTTTCTGTGATTTCACAGTGAAATTATTGCAGTTTTCCACATTTTAACCAAATAAATGAACTATTTGGCACCATCTCCAGCTCTCAACCCACACTGTTCCTCTTTAGCTCAATAGCTCCCCCTAGTGTTCAATATAGGAAACTACAACAGAAATCACAAGTCACAGACAGTGAAGGCACTGGTATCGGGTAACTTTAACCGATATCGGCATCGGGACGTACCGATACTGGTATTGGTACATCCCTATTTTAAACCTAAATGTTTGAGAATAAACAGTTTTACAAAACAAGAAAACACAGTGTGTACCAAAGAGGTAAAACAGGCTAAACATCTAATTACTGTTTTTATGTAACTCGACCATAAAAGATCAACTCAAATGAAATTGCCTTCCTTCATCAGTAACACGTGCTTTAATTATTTACTTGTTTCTGCTAAATTGTTTGTTGAGATGAAGAAAAACCAACCAAAAAGTCCAAAATTCAAAAAGTGAAAATGAAAATGTTTTACATTTATTATAAGTAAAACCCAAATCCATGTTAATATCTCACATTTTACCCTTTCTTGGTTTAATATTTTAATGATTTAAATCTGAGTCTTTTTCTGGTTGTTTCATGAAATTCTGCAGAAACTAAGATGTAATTTTTCTGAGTAAAAAGACATTTTGTCCAATCAGATTGTGCTTTTTATTGTACCTTAAATCTTTTATTTGCAGTTGCAGTTATTAAACTGCAAATTAGAACCAAAATGTGAATCTTGTGCATCATGAGAGCAGAGCCTGAACCTGCTGTGTTTGTGATGGTTAATGAGATGTAGACTTGAAGCTTTTCACTGATAACCCCTGAACACCACAGCTTCTATATAAACCAGACATACTGTAGTGTGGCCCGGGGGCCACTTGCTGAAGGTGATTTTCTGTGGCCCTCAGCTACATTTCTACACTGGTAGAACTCAGTCCTCCAGCAGGTTGTGGATGCAAATCGACACTTTAACGTTTTTGTAGTTCAGATTTTTACAAATGTGATGCATGAAAATAAAAATGCAGATGAAGTCAAATCTTCTAATGTTAAATAGAAACACAAGCCTTCACTGACTCCTACTGAACAGCTGATCTGTGAGCGCCGATCCTGGTAATGTTACTGATAATCAGAGGTGGGTGGAGTACCCAAAAAATGTACTCAAGTAAGAGTAGCACTACTTCAACATATGTTTACTCAAGTAAAAGTAAAAAGTTGCTGTCCCAAAAAATACTTGAGTATGAGTAAAAAAGTATCTGGTAAAAAGTCTACTAGAGTACTGAGTAACATCCATCTGATTTTTTAAAATGATGTCATCAGACAGACAAAAATATAAAGTTTGGGGGAAATTCTAGTGTCTTAAAGGCTAAAATGAAAAACACTGATACAAGTACATAACATGATATCAAAACAGCCAATTTTAAGCAGAAGAAACACTTTTCAAAGTATTTTAAAAAATATATTGCCAAAACTTAGTAGAGCTAGCTATAAAACTAGCTAGGTAGCTATCTATTTAGCTAATTTAACTAGCTAGCTATGTTTAGCTTTTGTGCAAGCTAGATAAAGTTAGCTAGCTATAGAAAATGAGAGCAGGACAACAAAGCTGGTACTTAAACATGTGGTCTCCTTTAATAAACTAGTGTCTGGTGTATTTTTGTTAAAACATGTTTGTTTTTCTGTAAAGTTACTCGCAGTAGGTAGAGGATTCAGAGATTTTACTCAAGTAGTAGTGATACTTAACAAAAATGATACTCAAGTTAGAGTAAAAAGTACGGTGAAGTAAAACCCCTCATAAAGTAAATTTTTTTTCAAAAAGTTGCTCAAGTAAATGTAACTGAGTAAATGTAACTGGTTACTACCCACCTCTGCTGATAATGGAGGAACGTTTATCTTCAAGAAACTAAAAAACAAATCCAGAGAATTTAAAATTTTTTACTTTTATTAGTGAATGTGAGACGCTGTTTACGTCTCATTTCTACAAAGGTTTGGTAAAGTGCAGCATTTATAACTTCCCACTGACTCACTGTTCTCTCTCTGTGTGTGTGTGTGTGTGTGTGTGTGTGTGTGCGTGCGTGCGTGCGTGCGTGTGTGTGTGTGTGTGTGTGTGTGTGTGTGCGTGCGTGCGTGTGTTTAGGTGGCAGTGTGACAGGAGCAGTGTTTAACCCAGCCCTGGCGTTCTCCACTCAGTTCCCCTGCAGTGGGAACTCTTTCCTGGAGTACTGTTTGGTGTACTGGCTGGGTCCCATTCTGGGTAAGACAAAAACAACTAAAGGTGGACAGTTTAGATTTTTAGATACCCATTTTAGTTTAAGTTACATTTCAGTCATTTCTATATGTTTATGTATTTAGCTGATGCTTTTGTCTAAACGCAACATACACAGTTAACCTATCAGGTGCATTGTGGTCTGGGGGGAAACCGGAGAACCTGGAGGAAACCAGAACATGCTAACTCCTGTAGCCAGGATTTGAACCTGGGACCTTTTTGCTGTGAGGCAACAGTGCTACCAACTACACCACCATAGAGCTAAATGAGATAGTTTTAGTTGACAAAAACCTAAAGTGTTAAGACTAGATTTTGTAAAGAAAAAAAAAAGTATTAGTCTTTTAATAAATTAATTTAGATAAATAAGTTGGAAATTGTAATCACCAGCTGCCCAACCAAAACTTCCTGCATGTGATGGATCTTTGATCCAAACCACCACAGCAGGGTCTTCAGGCAGGACAGAGAAAGGACAAGAACCGACCAATCAGAGGACTCTACGCCAACCACAGGCCCCGCCTCCAGAGTCTCAAACGTTACACTGACAGGTCAACACAAACCTGTTCAGCTGCTTCGAATTCAGGGAAGAAAAAACCCTTTAAAACAAGCTCTCAGGTTCAGCATTTTTGTCTCCATTTAAAGGTGATAAAATAACATTTAACTAACTGAAAAAAGTCAGTTTTTTTGTGGAACATCAGTACATTTTTATAGAAAAGAGACATTAAAAGGGTCAGACTGTAAGCATCTGAATGTAAACAATAGACTGTAAACATCAAAATGTAAACATTAGTCTGTAAACAATAGCATCAGAACGTAAACATTAGACTGTAAACAATAAACTGTAATCATTAGACTGTAAACATCAAAATGTAAACATCAGTCTGTAAAAATACTGTAAACAATAGACTGTATACATACTGTAAACATTAGACTGTAAACAGACTGTAAACATTAGACTGTAAACATCAGAATGTAAACATTAGACTGTATACATACTGTAAACATTAGACTGTAAACATCAAAATGTAAACATCAGTCTGTAAAAAATACTGTAAACAATAGACTGTAAATGTTAGACAGTAAACATTAGACTGTAAACATCAAAATGTAAACATCAGTCTGTAAAAAATACTGTAAACAATAGACTGTAAATGTTAGACAGTAAACATTAGACTGTAAACAGACTGTAAACATTAGACTGTAAACATCATAATGTAAACATTAGTCTGTAAACAATAACATCAGAATGTAAACATTAGACTGTATACATACTGTAAACATTAGACTGTAAACAGAATGTAAACATTAGACTGTAAACATCAGAATGTAAACATTAGACTGTAAACAGACTGTAAACATTAGACTGTAAACATCAGAATGTAAACATTAGACTGTAAACAGACTGTAAACATTAGACTGTAAACAGACTGTAAACATTAGACTGTAAACATTAGACTGTAAACATTAGACTGTAAACAGACTGTAAACATCAGACTGTAAACAGACTGTAAACAGACTGTAAACATTAGACTGTAAACAGACTGTAAACATTAGACTGTAAACATCAGAATGTAAACATTAGACTGTAAACAGACTGTAAACATTAGACTGTAAACATCAGAATGTAAACATTAGACTGTAAACAGACTGTAAACATTAGACTGTAAACATCAGAATGTAAACATTAGACTGTATACATACTGTAAACATTAGACTGTAAACAATAGACTGTAAACAGCCTGTAAACATTAGATTGTATACATATTGTAAACATCAGAATGTAAACATTAGAGTGTAAAAGTGTAAACATTAGACTGTAAACAGAGTGTAAACATTAGACTGTAAACATCAGAATGTAAACATTAGACTGTAAACAGACTGTAAACATTAGACTGTAAACATTAGAGTGTAAACATCAGAATGTAAACATTAGACTGTAAACAGAGTGTAAACATTAGACTGTAAACATTAGAGTGTAAACATCAGAATGTAAACATTAGACTGTAAACATTAGTGTAAACATCAGAATGTAAACATTAAACTGTAAACAGACTGTAAACAGACTGTAAACATTAGACTGTAAACATTAGAGTGTAAACATCAGAATGTAAACATTAGACTGTAAACAGAGTGTAAACATTAGACTAAACATTAGAGTGTAAACATCAGAATGTAAACATTAGACTATAAACATTAGTGTAAACATCAGAATGTAAACATTAGACTGTAAACAGACTGTAAACAGACTGTAAACAGACTGTAAACATTAGACTGTAAACATTAGAGTGTAAACATCAGAATGTAAACATTAGACTGTAAACATTAGTGTAAACATCAGAATGTAAACAATAGACTGTAAACATCAGAATGTAAACATTAGACTGTAAACAGACTGTAAACATTAGACTGTACACATTAGAGTGTAAACATCAGAATGTAAACATTAGACTGTAAACATCAGAATGTAAACATTAGACTGTAAACATCAGAGTGTAAACATTAAAGGTTTACGAGGTCCGACTGACCACTTAGCAGCATCTGTCATGGTGATGGATGAAGGAAAGTCAGTTTTAGTTCTGGGTCTGATGAGTCCTGGAGAATTTTCTCTAGGTCCCTGAGACGATGGGAACGGTACAGTTCTTCAAGTGAGGGGAGAGGACAGCTAGGCTGAGTGACCCTAATGACCCCGTGGACCTGGAGAACCAAGCACAGAGACCGTAGACCAGGATGCTCTCTACTGAGCAGTGGTAGAAGGTCACTAGCAGTTCCTCGTGGATGTTCTCCTTCCTGAGAACCTTCAGGAGGCGGAGTCTCTTCTGGGCCTTCTTCACCAACCCTGTGTTTGTACCATGTGTTTTTCCAAACCACTGTTCTGCTAATCGATGTTTGTCCTCTACTGATTTCTAAGTCTTTCCTCTTCGTCTCCCCTCCTGTTGTTTGTTCCAGGTATGATGAGCTCAGTGCTGCTGTTTGATAAAGTCACTTCACTGGTTTCATCTGACTCTCCATCTCTTTACCTCCCGCTGCAGACCAAGAAGAAGACATGAGCACATGTTGTTTCTAACAACAGACTGTAAATATGAACACAGATATGCACTTTATAAAAGAGACTTTATTCTAAAGGATTTATCTTCATAGACCCTAAACGTCAGGGTGATTTTAGATCTGAAGCACATCTAAAAAACCTACAGCTTTTAATGATAGAATCCCTGGAGGGAGCTGTTGGGTAGAAAATCAAAATACTTGAGTCAGACTCAGCAAGTTAATTGTTTATTTGTATTATTAAAAAACACATATTAAACCCACATATCAGGTTAAAAGGAATAAACATCTGGTTTCTATTCAAGTCTTATAAAAAATGCATTCTACTTTAAACCCAGATGATATTTAATGAAAAAGGGAATTAACTATAAAATATTCAGTCATCTGAGTGAAAATACGAAGTCGTTCCTGTTTATTTTTGATGTCACATTTTCTGAAGCACAACGTGTCCATTAAGGTTTTTTTCTCATGTTGGGTTTTGGCTGATTTAATTGGCGCCTTTGTTTTCACGTTAAATTAAAACAAATGTAGAATTAACTGTGTTTTTGTTATTTACCGATTTGATTTTACAGATTTTTTACTAAAAAGAAAACTTTTGGTTTCTTTACCTGAAATGATGGAAATAAACCGGTGGTTGAATCTGTCACAGATCTTGTTCTATGAGAATGTTTGTGCATATTGACACTTTTTAAATTAACTTAACATAAAATCATTAATTAGAGCTGCATGCCATTAGCTGCCTTTGTTTCTCTGTAATTTATTTGCAAGAAAATCAGCTCAAAACTGAATAAATCACCTTCAAACCAAAGTAAAGGTATTACAATAAATAAAGAAGAGCGTAAAATATCCCTATACGCTGACGATATACTATTATATCTAACAGAGCCCACCTCATCAATCCCATACTTAAAAAACCTTATCCTACGTTACGAATTCTACTCTGGTTACAAGGTTAACATAGACAAGACAGAAGCAATGGATATAAATGGGACATTCCCTCAAAATATCAAAGCACAGAGTGAATTTAAATGGACTTTAGAAGGTTTTAAATATTTAGGAATATATATACCCACGTCTTTAGGTGACTTACTCGATAAAAATTACAATAAATTAATTCAACTCATTAGTAGTGACTTGGAGCGATGGTCCATATTACCCCTTTCCTTACTAGGCCGTGTGGAAAGCATACGTATAAATGTTTTACCTAGGCTACTTTATTTATTTCAGATGATACCATCGGAAATCCCTAAATCAACCTTTGATAAATTGGACAAGATTATTTCCAACTTCATATGGGATAAACGACGGCCTAGAATCAGACTAAAAACTTTACAGCTACCAAAATCAGAAGGGGGGCTTAACTTACCCAATTTAAAACACTACTACTGGGCTGCACAAATGAAACCTCTGTTAACTTGGATCCAAGATGATACACAAACTCGATGGCTTGAAATAGAAAAAAGTAAATGCCCTGAACCTCTGCAAACACTACCCTTTCTAGATACTCCAGTAAAAGAAATGTCAATTTGGACAAAAAACACATTGAAAATCTGGAAAAGAATCAAGTCAGCACTGGGATTATCAAAGGAGATATCAGCACTATCAAGCATCGGATTTATGAAGACCTTCTCCCCTAATAATCTAGACAGAAGATTTAAAAACTGGACACATTATAAATTAGACTACATACATCAATTACTGGAACAAGGGAGCCTTAAGACTTTTGAACAGTTGAAGAGCGAATTTAATCTCCCCAAAACGGATCTGTACAGATTACAACAACTAAGGTCATTTTTGACAACACATAAACACTGGGAAAACATTAGCTACCCTACACTAATCGAAAGATTCCTAATAGATAAACAAATGGGGAAAAGAGAAAAGAGCATCATCAGTAAAACCTACACTATAATCTCAACTATGACTATGCAACCCCCTCTAGGGATGAGGGCGAAATGGGAGGTAGAAATTAACGAGACAATAGCAGATGACACCCGGAGGGAATTATGCACTGAAGCACATCAAGCCACAAACTCAAATACCTGGAGAGAATTCAAATGGAAAATCATTACCAGATATTTTAGAACTCCAGGAATAACTGCTAAGATGGGCCCAACACATCCGAGCTCATGTTGGAGAAACTGCGGAGCATATGCCGCCAACCACACCCACACATTTTGGCTCTGTCCTAAGCTTAATCCATTCTGGAGACAGATATTTGACGCTCTCAAAGGAATCTTCAACGTAGACATTCCATTAAGCCCTACAGTAGCAATATTAGGAAAGATTCCAAACTGCATTGACTGCAAAACCAAAAAATACCTATTTAATATATTACTTACCGCAGCCCTTAAATGTAAAACCATTAGATGGTTAAAACCAGATCCTCCCACATACAATATATGGATCCAGAAAGTATGGGATGTCTATACAACAGAGCAAATGACATACTCAGACTACAGAAATTTGTTTTTGATCAACGTTGGAGACCCATGTTACCTTTACTAACACAATGAAGCACATCTTTTGTCCCACATGCTCCTTCTTACAGCACACATACATAGCACACGCCTTACTTTTTAAGAACATGAGTGGAACTTTTCGGTTCTCCCATAAACATAGCACTTAGAGCAGCTCCTACCTTACTTTTACCTGTCTTATCCTTCTTTTTTCCCCCACCCTTTTCTCTATACCTTATTATTCCTTAGTTTTTTCCTAATTTCTTCATATACTTGTTTTTTGTTATGCTGTCAATGAGCATGACAGCTATTCTATATAACCTCTGTATGAATATATGGTTACATACATTTGTCTACTAAGATGTAGAGAATATATGGAATGTACAAATGTGGAAAAATGAATAAATTATAAAAAACAAACAAACTACTGACTTGTATTTTTATATATCAATCCACTTTTTTGTCATTGAACCAGCGTCCTGTTACAATGAAATGAATGCATTACGATCAGTGAGGGCAGACATCAGTGTTTCTGGCTTCGTCAGCCCCCAAAACGACCACTTTTTATTAAACAGTCAGAAAACAAAGATACAAAAACTTGTTTATTGACAATTTCTTACAAACACAGGAAAATGTAGATAGTAAATTGGTCTTTAGGTACAAATAAACTAATTGTTTAGTTAATTCAGTCAACAGGATCTGGATCTGCAGCTCAGAACAGTTTGTCGTCACGGCCTCCAAAACATGTTGCAGTGGATGAGTTTGAACACAAAACACAGGAGCAGATTTAGAAAGCTGCAGTAAGTAAACTAAGGCGAGTCTCGGCACACGGGAAAACATGATCCGGCAAACAGAAGAGAGGATTCCGGAGCGCCTTAAATGATCCGTCGTTTGGTCAGAGAGGAAATCCATCTGCAGGACGAGGTAAAGCACATCAAGGACTTTTTATTTTATTATGCCCTAATTGTCTCATAAAATATCTGATGTTAAAGTTTTACTCCAGCTACTTATTATTGTCCTCACTGGGAGAAAATCTGTCTAATTCTGATGCTTTTAAAACCAGAAAAATCCAACAGAACTCTGAAATCCTGGACCAGCTGAGAACTGTTTAAATCATTTCATACAATCACACCCCGACTCTTACTAGTGCTCAACATCAGCGTCCTCAAACTGTCCCGCCTCCATCGCTGCAGCGTCCACCTCCATCCCATCTGGAAGAACAAAAACACACCAATCTAAAGGTTTAGCACGGAAATCATCCGTCATTACTTTTTAACTCTGAAGATTTGTACCGTCTAAAACAGCAGAGCTTTGAACTGGGACTGATTTGAGCAACAGAAAACTTTTTATTAGACGAAAAGTTTTTTTTCCTTTGTTGTGAAAAACGGTAAAAAAAAAAAGTTTTTCTAAAAAGAAATAAAATTGTTCAGCTTGAAAAAATGTACTAGATACATTTATTAACATTCAGAACAAAAATACACATTTATTCTGTTATTTCATTCATATATATAAACAGAATATACATGATACACAACATTCAAATGAAAAGGAGCGGATAGAAGAACAAATCTCAACATTTATGCCCTTTTCTTTCTGTCCCTTTTTACAAAAGAAAATTTCAAATCCATTCTGAATTCCAACTTTCAGACACAGATTCATTTTTTCAAAAACCTTCCTGTTCTAAATTTCAGATTTCATTTCAGTTTGAGACTTTTTTTCCGATGTCTAAACAGATTTTAAAAATATATTTTTATTGATAATTTAAAGACTGGATTAATTATCTGCCTTTCCTTTATCGTTTGAGAAATTTAATTTGTCTCAAATAGATAAACACACTATGGCTGTCACAAACGATCCCTGTGATAGTCACCAATTATTTTTACAATTAGTCGGCTAATCGGATCATGGTACATTGGACATAAAAGGTAGAGTTTATTGCACCTGCATGCAGCTGCTCTCATATAGCCACCGTTAGCTACAGCGTGAAGCGTTTCAGGTCTGTGCCGACTAAAAATAAAGACAGGATGATAGTTTATTAAACTTTTGATGACATTTGCAGCTGCAACAAACAAATCTTTAACTGTAGCACAACATTCCTGTGTGTTCAAAACTGCTGCTTGCTTCACGGAGCTGCAGCTGAACGCTCTGCCGGACCTGCAGCACGATCTGAAACGAGGTGTTGCATCTCCACTGGACTTCGTGCTCTGGGTCTAGCGGAGATGCAACACCTTGTTTTCGGGTTTAACAGCCCAGTGGAATAGTCCAATATAACCAGGTCAATCACAGAGGAGCTGCTGGATGCAAGAAAAGATGGTCTGACCAGGTTCTGGCTGCTCAGAAAGGGGCCGGACGACAGAAAGACAGTGAAAACCAGCTTTAAAAAACCCCATAAACGACACGTCGACTACTAAATCCATCGTTTTAATAGTCGATGGAATCGTGACTAATCGTAGCAGCCCTAAAACACACATCCCGTTTCATCCTATCATGATTGGGAGGGGGAGGGGGGAGGGGGGGAGACACACACACACACACACACACACACGCCATTAAACAGTAAAATTCTAGAGATAAATTTCTGAGCGGAAAGTTAAAAATGCTTTTTTTTTCTAGCTGTGCAGTCTGACAGTTTCTAAACATTCTTATTAGGACATAACTGTAATTATGATGTAATCATATATATTAGTCCATATCCTGCTACAGGGTTTTGATGCTTTATAAGGATATTTTTCAACAAACTGTCTCAGTATTATTGGGGTCTTTTACCTTACTTGGTGTTTTAATTCACTGAAAAACGACTGGATGTTTTTTATTTTCCTCCTCCTTTCTGACTGGACTCTAACAGCAGACAGACTATTGGACCAGAACCAGCCTACAGGCTATTATTAGGTTTAGGAGACGCAACACTTAGCTACAGATACAGTTAGCTCTGATTTAATTTTCCTTCTGTAAAGGAAAAATGTTTCAAGTTCAGAAAACTAAAAAAAAAAAAACCGTCTGGTTTGAAAATGGATTTAATTAGAGAAGAATAAGGAGTGGAAAATAACAGTCAGGTTATTAGAAAATGAAATCTGTTTAACGGAGCATCTGAGTCAAAGTAACTGCAACATAAAATATTAATTCATAAAAAATAAATGAATAAATACAAAATACAAATTTGGAACAGAAAATCAGATTCTAATGAATAATATCTGACAGAAATGAATAAATCTGGACAAAATAGAAACATCTGACAGAAACAGGAGGAGGATGGTGTGTCTCTGTCCTCCGTCTCTCTCTCCTGACTGTCTCAGGATGAGTCCGCGTCATAAATCCTATCAAAAGCTTCTACAAACGTTAATTTCTCCGTTAAAACAGCTACAGGCGGTGAGTCGCTAGTCGTTTTTCTTTCTTCCGTGAACAGCCATGACAAATGCTGCGTTCACAGACCGATTATAAACTCAGGACATCTCAAAACCCAATACAGACGTCTTCTACACAAAAACAACGATGTGGATTAACGTAAAAATAAATCTGTGGGAGATTCAGTTACTGAGAAATCAACAAAACGTCCGATGGCGGCGCGGGCATCGACCCTACAGCGTTAACCAGCTGCCAGCAGACGTCACACAAAGGAGCTGAAATCCAGCTCTTCATGTTATGGATGAACTTGTTGAACAAGTGAAACGATCAATAACTTCTTAACTGATCACTCAACGTTCTAATGCATGAAAACTTTAAACGAACTCCTTCACTTCGTCCTCACCTGCTGCTCTACCTGTGTCTGAGTGAGGAGCGGAGAGGCCCCTCCCATCAGGGAAACGGACCGTACCAAATCACTGAGGATGGGGGGGGATTGGACTCTTTACAAAGTTATCAATCTTAAAGTTTGTTTTTTAATAGCACAACTTGCATTGTGCTTTAAACTGACGATACTGTGATATACGTATAAATAAATTGGAGGGGGCTTTATGTTGGGGGGCATGTCCCCCCTGATTTACACCCATGAGTATATAGATATATTTTTTATTAAATTAAATCAGTTTTAAACTGATAAACACCAGCAGACCTCCTTCCTGACTCAATAAGTTTAAACTCTAAGAAGCAGATTTAAACACAAACTCTAACGTTGTTTCACTAACAGACAAACTTTAATCAAACCAGTTTCCTGATAGAAAATCCTTAAAATCTAAACCTGATGCGTCTCAAGTCTACAGCCTCTAACTGCTCTATCTAGTCCTCCTGGTCAGAATATCACCTGTAAGTTTTTAGGATGATTAAAAATTAAGACCGGATCTTAAAAAATGAAAATGCTGGTTTTAGTCAAACCTTCGAACTCAGCCTTGGTGTCTTCGGTTCTGACTCCGGCCATGTGGTACTGCTGGGCCACGGACTGGGCCAACATCCCCTCCAGCCTCTCCAGCGTGGCCTGGCCCTCCTGCGTGAGCGCCGACAGACCCTCGTCACACGTGTAGAAGGTGGGGATGTCGGCGTGGCCGTGCTCTAAGAGGGCGGAGAAACAACAGCTGGTCAATATCGCAGTCCTACGTAGGATTTATTCAAACTAACCTTAATTTCAAGTATTTATTATTATTACTGCTGGGAAAGGGGATCACTTTCTACAGTACAAACTACACTTTTTAAAATAGAAATTAACATTTTTGTGCAGCACAGGTTAGAACTGGATCCTCACAGATTAATAATAATAATAATAATACGTTTGATTTATATAGTGCTCTACATTCTTTGAACCTCAGAGCACTTACAGGATTTAAAAGAAAGTAAAAAAAAAAAAAATATATATATATATATATGAAAAAATAAATAACTAAAAAAGCAATAGATTAAAAAAGATTAAAAGCTTTACTAAAAATAAATTGTAGAAATGTAAAGAGTTCCTTTGAGCAGCTGAGAATTTATGACTTTTCCACGTGTCTCAGTAGAATATAACAGTCTGATTAAAGTCTGTGTCAAAAAGCAGGGCTCTTACATCTCGTCTAAATTCAACTCAGGCACTTTAAAAGGAGATTTCAAGATTAAAAATTAATCCCATCATATTTGATACACGACTTTCTGAGACCTCTACATTTTTAGTGAGTTTTATTTTCCTGAAAAACCTGATGTATATAATCAGATACGAGCAGTTAACAAAATAACCACCAGGGGTCAGTGTTTTTTCCATCTATAGACCTTCAAATTGGACATCCAAAATGCCTGCGCTCAGTCAGACTCAGACGTAGTTTTTCATGCAAACTTTTGTCAATTTTCAACAGGTTATGGTAAGAAAAACATTTTATTTGTTACAGAAACTTCAATAAGAATGTTTAATGGATTAAATCAATGTAAAACAGCTTAAAATGTTTAAACTTAAAGCGGCACTCCGGAGGATTTCATCAGGAGAGCAGTTTTTGAATCTAGCGTCCAAAGGCTCCTCCTCAAAACATCTCGACACGCGCGTCCGGTCGCGTGTGCGCGCGTGCACGCAGCGCATATACTTTGGACATGAACTGTACAGCTCAATGTGTAAGGTTTAATCACTCACAGTTCACAATCTTATTCCAACAACACTACGAGGGTCTGATGAGCCCTCTCTGTCCCTGCTGCTTCTGATATTAGCTCTGTTAGCAGAGAGCTGCTGCTGGACTCTGAAGCTGAACTTGACTCGGCCCTGGATGAACTTTCTGACCAAAATAAACGCGTAACCCTGTCAAGCCTTGCCATTCTGTGAGGTGAAAGGTTTAAAAATAAAAATAAATCCATCTTTAGCTAGAGAATGGGTAGGTTTTTAGTAGAAATGAGCTGTGAGTCCTCAGTGAACGAGATGGTAAACAGAGAAACACACGGAGCGTCCTGTACGACAGCGCCCCCTACTGGTACAGGTTTGGTCGATGCGCGTGCATGTTGAGAGAATGCAGACATTTGAATTTCATTGGCTGAAAAATGTCGGCGGCAAGAAATAATGGAAAGGGGTCTCTAGGAGGAAGGAGGGTCTTCATCAGAATGACAGATGTTGTGGAACTCAACCCATAGATCATAGTTTAGACCTGAAATATCATTTAGAACATTTAGAAAACTTTGAGACAGAGAAAAATGCTCCAGAGAGCCGCTTTAATTCATCGTAAAACCATGTTGAAAATGTGTGTATCAAATTTGATACAGCAGGTTTATAAGGTCATATATTTGCAAATTGAGAAATTGTCGTTTTATTACATTTCATTGGATATGCATTCAAAACAGCAACATACAATTTTTGTTTTATTGAAATAAACTACTAATAATTTTATCTGCTAATTAATAATGACAAATTACATATATTCAGTCAATAAATGACTAACCTTTATTGTATTGTTATACATTCATCCTTCTGTGTCGTAATGATTAGCTAGCTGAATATAGCTATAGATCTCTTGCTAGCAATGATCTCGTTCATTGGTTTCTACAATTTAGATAAGAAAAACATAAAATGAGGTTTTTGGTGTTTTCAGATGGCATGTAGAAATAGATGAATGTATTGAAGAAGACAAACGACAGACCATACTGGACATCATACATGTATTTCAAGGTTTTAGTGACAGATGAAATGCTAAACCCATGGCCCTACAAAAGTTCCAAGCTGTTGTTGACAACTTGGCACCTCTCACAAGTGCAAGACATGGCAAAATCTAGTCTGGGAGACCAATATCCTCTCCAGAAGGAACACCTCACCCTCACAAAAGACCAACAAGTGTTCCTCCTGATGTGCAAAAAGATGGCACTGACCATTTTTCAGCTCAAGCAGCACACAGGCAATCACTTCACCATGTTTACTGTGAAAATACAAAGTCTGTCTTTGCCTGAACAAAGACAGGAACTATTTTCAGATCGACCACAATGCAAAATAAAAACCAAACTAAAGGAAAGTTCATATAAAATATCAATAATGTTGTTGCACAGTATGTTCATTTGTATATTTAAAAAAAAAAACTTTAAGGAAGTTTTAAAGAAAACTCAGTGTTTAATAGGATATAAATGTGTTATATATGTTTTATGACTATTCAGATGAACAAAGTGTGAGTGAAAAACTGCCCAAAATACCCGACGTATCAAAGACGATACACATTAAAAAACATATTTGCAAAGTGATATTTCATTTCTTTCTTTTATTATTTTTATAAGGTCATAAAAGGACTCCAAATTTTAAAAAAATAAGAATTTTCTGGGTATTTTTTGATGGGTTGGGTCTTACAGGGTTAAGTCATAAACAGTCTGAAGGAACCTCCTCCTGGAACCCTAAGATCTGCATCATGATGAACAGGAATTTCTAAACTCTCAGTGGAAAAAGTTCTGTCAGAAAAGCAGGACGTTATTTATTTTCTCACAGCGTACACACACACACACACACACACACACACACACAAAACCAACACTCCTCAGAAACGTCTCTGAGCTGTGATGCATTTCAGTTACTTTCAGGCACTTTTAAAACCTTAAACCTTGAAAAAAGTCAAGATTTCAAGTAAATGTATTCATATATGTAGCACCTTTCATAGATAAAACATTTAATAAATCATGATTAAGAGAAAAACAAAAACAAAAGAATGATGATCATTAAAAACAAAGATCACCTGTAATGGATCACAGGCAGAAAATTCCAACACAGATTAGTCAGATCTTAACTAGTTACTCCCAGAAGTCTGCAGGGTGTGGATCATTAGAATCTGTGTGAGTGATCTGGTTATCTGGATGCAGATTTGGTAAAGATGAACAGATATTGTTCTGTGTGTAACCATGGCGACCTGATCAACCCCTACAGCATCGTTTTGATCCTAATTTGACACCGAGCAGCCAATGGGATGGGTTAGTATCGGTATCGGTTAAAGTTACCCGATACCAGGAATCGATACCAGTGGCTTCACTGTCTGTTAGTGATGGGACCAGTTAACACTGATAAGTGGTCTGTTCACAACTGACAGCCACGCCCATTGGCACAGCTGCACCTTTGACAATGAAGGCAGCTTGACTTCTTTTGTTATCTAGAAAGTTTCAACTCATCCTATTGAAAAACAGCCGTTCACACCTCCAACCGATTCATCACCCAAGCCCTTTCCCAACAATAACTCCTCTCCACACCCCTCCCTTTCACCCTCAGACCCCCTGCCTGCATTAACAGGCTTTTGTTTGTTTCGCCATGAAATTAAAAAGTGATTACAGAGCAGGCATGCATAGTGCTTACAGTCACCCCCAAAAAATGAACGGTTCTCTACAAAGACTCGGTTCTCCTCGTTCACAGTGAAGAGCCGTTCAAAAGTTTCGGTTCGTTCATGAACGTCACATCACTACTGTCTGTGACTTGTGATTTCTGTTGTAGTGTCCTATATTGAACACTAGGGGGAGCTATTGAGCTAAAGAGGAACAGTGTGGGTTGAGAGCTGGAGATGGTGCCAAATAGTTAATTTTATTTGGTTAAAATGTGGAAAACTGCAATAATTTCACTGTGAAATCACAGAAAATGGTTATTTTTCACCTGATATTTTAGTTTTGTGATCATTTTTACGTATTAATATATTTTATTTTTTTATCTAACTCAGTTATTTGTTGTAAAAAGCAGAGAAGAAAAAATAAAACCTGTATTCCAATTTGCTTCATTTTTTTGTGTGGTAGAAGTATCGGTACTCGGTATCGGCGAGTACTCAGATTTAAGTATCGGTATCGGATCGGTTTTGAAAAAAGTGGTATCGGAACATCCCTACCAGAGGTGATCACAAATATCCAAACGTTAACCTCTGATCATAAACGGACCCGTCGTGTTTGAAGGACCCGCGTTACCTTCTGGGGTGAATTTTTTAACTTTGCCTTTTGTCTTTATACAGGTTTCCTTCTCAGAATAAACACGTCACCTTGTGATTGATGAGTTCACATTGAAACCCTAAACAAGCAGGATGAGCAGAAACAGAGACGGGTCTGGGTTTGTTGACGCTACCTGCAGCCCCTATGACCACATGATACCCCCATGACATCATTCTGATAAACATCTCAGGATCTAAAAACATTAAAACATGTCAATCTGGAGGCTTACCTGCTTCTGCAGACATCAGGTCCAAACAGCCGAGGAGAAAAACAGTTTGAAGACAAAAAGAAGAAAAACAGTCAGTAGTTTTCCTCATTTAGTCCACAGATTAAAACATTTATCTGACTGGAATCAGCTGCTGTTAACCCAAGAATCTAAAGATGATATTTAAACTACTTTAATATTCCAGCAGCAACACTCAGCTCCGTTTTAATAAAATCAAGTCATGAGTTCATGTTTCTGTTTAAAATGTTTCACAAATTACAGTCGTGTTTATGGTCTCCGTTCCTGGACCAAGAGCTATAATCAAACCATCACCAGGTTTTCAGATCAGAACCAGACTCAACGTTTTCCTGATGATTTCTCCGCAGGACGGTTTTTACCCACCGGCCTCCTCCACGTCGTATTCCTCTCCTTCAAAGTCGTTATCAGAGTCCGAGTCCTCCGGGTCGGGGTGCAGGGCCTGGCACTCGCACATCGCCGAGAACATCGGCTCCACTGAATGGAGAAAACACACACACACACACACACACACACACACACACACACGAGTTGGTTCACTAGAGCCAGCACACTCCCCTGGACACTTATTTTAAACTAGGGATGTTCGATATTATCGGTCTACCAATAATATCGGCATTAAAATGTAATATCGGAAAATATCATATCGGTTTTTGTGATGACACACACAACCTTTACATACCGTGCACATATTATACATCAAACTGTTCGGCTACTTCTCCTCTCTCCCAAAATGTCAAAATATAACTAATCTGATGTTTAGTTTTTGAGATATTTTTATTTATTTGGCACATCTTGCATTAAATCCTGTGGCTTCAGCATTTCCCAGCCAACCTTGAATGCCACATCTATCGGCACACACTTGATGACATCATCAAACCACGTCATTACTTGCAGCATAACATGTAACATGTAAGAGGACTCGCCAACATGTCTTTGGTTTGGAATTATGCCAAAGTGTCTCCGGACAATAAAATTACCGTTTGTAACGACTGTAAAGAGGAGGTTATGGAGGAGGAATCAAGATGTCTCCTTTTTTTGAAGAGGAATTGAAGCAGTTGTTCTATTTTGCACTGACAATATTTAAAGTTTAGGTTTGCATGATAGGAGGTTGGTTACCTAAAACAATTTTGTCTTTTTTAATGAGGGGAACCACGCTTATATTGGTATCGGTTTATATCGGAAATTAAGAGTTAGACAATATCAGATATCGGTAAAAAGCCAATATCTCGCCTCGCCTTCTTCCGCTTATCCGGGTCCGGGTCGCGGGGCAGCATTCCAAGTCGGGCAGCCCAGGCCACCTTCTCCCCGGCCAAGTCCACCAGCTCCTCAGCTGGACGCCCAGGCGTTCCCAGGCCAAACTGAAGATGTATTTCCTCCAGCTTGTCCTGGGTCGACCTGGGGGCCTCCTGCCGGCAGGACATGCCCAGAACACCTCCCGAGGGAGACGTCCTGACCAGATGCCCGAACCACCTCAACTGGCTCCTTTCGACATGGAGGAGCAGCTCCTCCAAAAAGCCAATATCGAGCATCCCTATTTTAAACTGATTTTAATTCAGTCTTTTATGGGTTTTTTGTTGGTTTTTAATAGAGATGCACCAAATATTTTTGGCAAAAATGACTCAAAAGTGCATTTTCTGTTTTCGGCTTAAACACCTAAATCACCAAAACAACACGACCGAAACGCGTGATGTCGCGAGCAAATAGCGCAGCCAGGATAAGAGCCAGCGTGTCTGCGGTGTGGACTTATTTCACCGTCTCTGCTGGTGATTGTGGACCGGTCCAAACTGCAACGAGCCGCCCTCACAGCCTGTGATCTTTCAATTTCGCACTTCCACCTGCAGGGCGCTACGGAGCTCCGACTGACAGGTGGCATACGGTGTGACACGACTTACAGCCCTCAAGCCCCCCCCCCCCGGACAGAAACCGAACATCACCTGTAACATCATGCAGGGCTGCCACGGCGTTTTCTAGTCCCAGTCCAGCCCTGACTAGACCCGAGTCGGACCTGAACCAGAGTGTAGTTTTTTCTCCCTGTTGCTGTCGTCACATCTTCAGACAGAATTCTCATTGTTTTCATAGTTTTGTAATTGATTTATTGCAGTGCCTTGATTTTAGTGAGGTTAGTTCACATCGTAGCCATAAACGCTGTGGTTCTAATAACTGACATCAATTGTTTTGGTGTTTCGGTTTTCGGCCAAGAATTTGTTGATTCTTTTAAGAAACAGTTGAAGACTCATTTATTCAGGCTGGCTTTTAACTGATTTTATGTTGCATGATGTTTTTCTGTTTTATCATGTTCTTATCAAGTTTTATCCTTTGTGTTTTTATAATTGTTTTTATTGTAAAGCACTTTGTAAGTAAGTAGTAAGTAAAGTTTATTTCTATAGCACCTTTCAAAGAGAAAATCACAAAGTGCTTCACAGAAAACAGAATCAAACATGATAAAAACAAATAAAATCAATAAAACAAACAAAATATCATTACAAATCAAAATCGTTAAACAACAACAAGAGAACACAAAAGAGTTATTTAAAAGCAGTTTTAAATAATTGGGTCTTCAGCTGCTTTTTAAAGCAGTCCAGACTGTCTATACAGCGTCAAACTAAAGGAAGGTCATTCCAAAGTCGCGGTGCAACAGACTGGAAGGAGAGATCACCTGGACTTTAAATCTGGTCCTTGGAACTGTTAGTAGATTCTGGTCTGTGGACCTGAGGACTCGGGTTGGAGCTGTTAGGAGATTCTGGTCTGTGGACCTGAGGACTCGGGTTGGAGCTGTTAGTAGATTCTGGTCTGTGGACCTGAGGACTCAGGTTGGAGCGTAGGTCTTTATCAGGTCAGTAACATAAAGAGGAGCTTGACCATGTAGGGCCCTGAAAGTTAGAGTCAGGATTTTAAAATGAACTCTACATTTAACAGGTAACCAATCAGAGACCTCAGAATAGGAGTGATGTCATCTTTCCTGTTTGCTCCAGTGAGGAGCCTCGCTGCAGAGTTCTGGACCAGCTGAAGGCCATAAAGGGCTTTTTGGTTCAAACATGTGAAAAGTGTGTTACAGTAATCTAGACGGGAGGAGATCAAAGCATGAAGAACCATTTCCTGTTCAGGTTTTGACACCAACTTTCTCAGTTTGGAAATATTTCTCAGATGATAAAAACAGTTTCTGACCAGCTGTTTTGAGTGACCTTCAAGAGACATTGATTGGTCAAAAATACCCAGAATCCTCAGTCTGCTGCCATCATGATGTCACTGGATACTTTGAGTAAAGCTGTGGTCATTGACCTGAGAAAGGTGCTATATAAATAAAGTTATTATTATTATTATTGTTAATAATAATTTTCATTTTGGTGCATCCCTAGTTTTTAACCATCTTTATTTATTTATGATCTTTATTTGCTTTTAATAATCTTTTTTTATCTTTTATTCATGTTTTAATTTTGATGTTTTTTTGAAGCACTTTGTGATTTTTTTCTGTGAAATGTTTTGTAGACGTAAACTGTACTTACATTAGTTATGATTTACACATGAACAGTTCATATTTACTCAAAGTGATTTTTTTCACGTCGTCTCACTAAACTCAATGTTTTTACAGAAAATGATTTTTGTCACAGTTTCAAACAGAAATGCACCAATTCAGGTTCTGACGGCCAACACCGATCACTGACCTGCTCTGACCTGCTGATACCAATTTTGGCACATTTTGATTTATCTAAAAAATAAAAAAAACACTAAAATGACCTGAATAAGTTCAAAATTCACATTCTGCTTGTCCGATTATTGATTCTAGTCACCGACTGACTTCTGGTGCATCGCTGGATTTAAGCACATAATAAAAATTCACTTTCAAAACCTTGAAAACAAAAGTTTAAACTCAAGCATCCTCAAGGATTTCAGGCCCCCATAAAAACCATGACAAAGTTAACAGCTCCACAGGAAACAGCAACATTTTGCGTGTTTGGTCTCCTTGTTTGCGATCAAAAGACCGATGTGTGCTGTACAACCAGGAGCGGCGCATGGCGTTCCTTTCATCTGGGAAATCATGACATTGATTAGCCCCGCCCCCCCCAGTCACTCACATGCCGTCTTGTCGGTGGGAACAAATCGAATCTCTGTGATTGCTCCCTCGTTGTCGTCATCACCGTCTTCCCCTTCGCTGTCAACATCCTCAGCTGCTTTATCGTCCATCTCTGCCTCGTTATCGTCTGTGATGGATGCAGATAAAACCACATCAGTCAGGTCAGAACATCAAGAAGACAGGCCTCAGCTCAGAGAAATAAACCCTCTTCCAGACTAGTGCTGCTGTTGCTTTAAAACTTTAACATTTTGTGCACAGAAACCAGCAGAAGGTTCCTGATCAAATCAATACTAGTAAAAATATCATCAGCTGCTGGATGAATCCTGAATCAAACCCAATCCATGCAGCTCCTCTTACCGCCGAGTTTGCCGTTCACCATGACGTAGAGGTGCTCCTGGGGGTAAGTGCTGACGTCTCTGGAGATGGCATGTAGACCGATTGATGGATACTCCAGAGAGAAACCCTTCCCTGAGCCATCGAACCACAGCAAGCGCCTGAGACAAAGTGAAACACAAAGACCAGAGGGGCTGGTTGAACTTTATTTATACAACACTCTCTCTCATCATCACTGATTAGCTTTATCACCCTTCGTATTATTTATTTCTCCTATACAATCCACGTGCAAATCTTATTATTCTGCTATTGTTTTCATCTACAAAAAGCTGCAGTAGCTTGAATGAATCATAGAGCAGCTTTAATCCAGGAGTGTGTAACCAAACATCACAGAAATACAACAAACAGACACATAGAAGACCACATAAAATAAGAAGCAAAGGACTGAAGGAACCGTTAAAACCTGTAAAAAGTCATGAAGAATCTGTTTGACCGACTTTTAAAAACATCAACAGCTGATCTCAGGTCCTCAGGAGGCTGTCCTCCATACAGGGAGCACAATAAGAAAACACGTCTCGTCGTTGCTTCGTTAAAACCGAATTAACCTCCACCTGAACAACAAGCTCGCTGTACGGATGAAAACAACCGCCACGTGCACCACTTACGTTTCCGCGACGCACAGCGTGCCGCAGCCCAACTTCAGCCCGTCCAGCTCCGCCGCGGTGTCGGCTTGCTGGTGTCGCACTCCCTCGGTAGGAGGATGGAGGGTTTTCAGCAGAACCATCGTCCGTAGAGGCGACGAAAGCAACAGAAATCCGGTGTAAACAAGAAGCCGTGACCTACTTCGAGCTACAAATCTGGCTAATTTAACACGAGATAACTTCTCAATAAATACGCGTCCGCTGGCGGAAGGAGGATAACCGGTGGGCCGAGCTTTGGCCCTCCTTTCCCGGGAGTAAGAATCTGTGTGAGTGGCTCAGAAAGACATCCGAGGCGGCGTTAAACCTGTAAACTGTGTCGGTAGTTAGCAAACAGCTCCTTCTACTCCACACTGGCGGCCTACGTCAAGCTGAAATATCGCGGCTTGTTCCGCACGTCAAAAGCTCACGTGACCACCACAGGCGCAAATGATTGGTTCCCACTAGTGCCCCAGACGGTCGTACGTAACTTTGAAATTCACGTAAAGGTTTCTGCGTAAAGAGATTTTGAACGTTTCTCTACCGCCATCTAGTGGCTGCAGTGCGTAACTGCACCTGTTTTTTGTTCGAAGACCTCAGCGTGTTTTTGTATTTTCTATTATTTTATTACTGATTTTATTATTGATTTATTAATAATTAACTATTTAAAGGGCGGTCACTGAAATACTTCCTTTTTATTGCAACCATTGAGAGTTATTGTGAACTGTTTAAAGGTCATATATATTGTAGTTATTAATTTATTATACTGTTTTTTATGTTTGTACTACTTTCCTAAACTTAAAGTAGCAGAATGGTTTCACCTGTTGTTGAGTGGCTGGCCTATGGGCCGTATATACACAGAGCAGGGAAAGACACTGCTGTCAGCCAGCCTCCACTCAGTTTTGTTGTTTCGTGGTTGAATTAAACATTATGGTATTCATGTTTGCGAACAATTACATGATCAATTTATAATATCTACAGAATTTTTAAGGAATTTAATGTATTTCAAGATCCAATTCAACCAGTCACATTGTTATGGAATATCAGAATAAGCCTAACCCTCCAAACGTAGTCCAGATGCTGATGCAACCACCATATTCATAACCCTGGTAAACCAAAACTAGCTGTTATCCCTGGATCATTTCTACCCAGATCAACAGTACACCATCTAAAGATCACACTGTAAAAGTTTCAGTCAGACATGATTAGAACTTTCAGAATAAAAGCCATCATTTGGACCATGTTTGGTGGCTTTTATTCTGAAAATTCTAATCATATCTGACTGAAACTTTAACAGCATATTCTTTAGATGGTGTCATGTTAATCTAGCAGAAATGAGCCAGGGATAGCAGCTAGTTCTTGTTTTAACCAGGGTTATGTGTAAGGTGGTTGTACATATTTGGACCTGTTTAGACGGCTTTTATTCTGAAATTCCATTTTAGTTGTGACTGGAATAATTAGATCTTGAAATACATTAAATTACCTAAAATATTTTAGAAATTAGAGATTGGAGTCTATGCAAGCCTTTTCTTTGTAATCATTCACAAACAAGAATACAGTCCTTAGTTGTAAACAACAAAACCGAGTGGAGGCTCGTGCTATGCATTTCTTTTTTTTTTTTTTTTGTAAGTTTTTATGTTTTTCCCCCTTTCCATCATGTGTCACACCGTGGTTATGCAAAACACATAAAAAGAAGTTACAGAAAAAATAAAAAACAAGTAAAATTAAGACACAATGTACATTTATACCTTTTCCTCAGGGATTTCATAAACACAAAGTAAAATTACATCAAAACATGTAAGTGATGATGACACTAACAGAACAAAATAAATCAAGTCAAATTAAGCATTTCCCCTTTTTGGTTGTTGACTTCTGATGCCAAATCATTCTATTTCAGGATTAGAATAAAAAAATCTCTTCTTCCTTTCTCCATCTTCATTCCCCCTTTCTTATCTTCTATTTATTCAGATCATCTCCTCATGTCATGTTCATTAATATACAGAGGTGGGTAGTAACCAGTTACATTTACTCAGTTACATTTACTTGAGTAACTTTTTGAAAAAAAAATTACTTTATGAGTAGTTTTCCTTCACCGTACTTTTTACTCTAACTTGAGTATTATTTTTGTTAAGTATCACTACTCCTACTTGAGTAAAGTCTCTGAATCCTCTACTTACTGCGAGTAACTTTACAGAAAAACAAACATGTTTTAACAAAAATACACCAGACACTAGTTTATTAAAGGAGACCACATGTTTAAGTACCAGCTTTGTTGTCCTGCTCTCATTTTCTATAGCTAGCTAACTTTATCTTGCACAAAAGCTAAACATAGCTAGCTAGTTAAATTAGCTAAATAGATAGCTACCTAGCTAGTTTTATAGCTAGCTCTACTAAGTTTTGGCAATATATTTTAAAAAATACTTTGAAAAGTGTTTCTTCTGCTTAAAATTGGCTGTTTTGATATCATGTTATGTACTTGTATCAGTGTTTTTCATTTTAGCCTTTAAGACACTAGAATTTCCCCCAAACTTTATATTTTGTCTGTCTGATGACATCATTTAAAAAAATCTGATGGATGTTACTCAGTACTCTAGTAGACTTTTTACCAGATACTTTTTTACTCATACTCAAATATTTTTTTGGGACAGCAACTTTTTACTTTTACTTGAGTAAACATATGTTGAAGTAGTGCTACTCTTACTTGAGTACATTTTTTGGGTACTCTACCCACCTATATGTTACCCTCAGTTTTTACATTTTACAAATTTGTGTTGTTGTTTTTTTGTGTTGATATCTTGATTGGCTGAATTTAACCCTTTACCATCTGACTGACACATGTTTCTAGGAGCACTATCTTTTTAGCAAGATTTGTAGTACAATGTAGTTTATCACCACCAGTGTGTGAATGTGTGTGTGAATGTTCATGTTGTACAGCGCTTTGGGGAGTGGAGAACTCTCTAAAGCGCTCTATAAATACGGGACATTTGTATAAAACGCTGCTGTATTGAATCCTTTACAGGTTTTCTGTCCTACTCAAGCCCACAGAGCAGAACGTCAGCTGTCTGTGGTAAGATGGCCACCGTGTAGGGACGCCCAGATAGTCATCTAGTAATATATCTATGATATGGACCCACCTACACCAAACCCTCATAACCAATGAGATGGAAGCACTGGAAAGCCCCTCCTACTGAGACTTTCTTTCAAAAACAAAAACCCAGAGCATTACATTTATATTATGAATTGTTAAAAAGAAAAAATAAGTATTTTGTTTAGAAACAAATATTTATGAATTATTTTTATTTTAGAGTGATTTTTTTATTTTTTTGCTTCTGAAGTGTTGTTGTTTTTTTTTTTGGTTGCTTTATTTCGATATATTTTGTTGGTTGACCCTTTTGGCACAAATCTTACCCCATATAGTTCTGTTAATTCTGTTTTATTAAAGCACAATCAGATGTTGTAGATTTGTTTTTATTCTCGCACAATAAAAAAAAGATCTATTCTCCTGAAACCAGTCAAACTTTTACAACAGATTTTTAAATATTTCTGCTCTACTTTTCCAAAATTGCACATCTGTCTCCATAACAACTAAATAAATAAATACTGAACGATGTGTGATTTTTGTTCACATTTTAGTGCTACATTCAACAAGTTCTACATCATCTCTTTTCCTTTCTCTGAGACTCTGTAAGGACCTCGACGCGCTCCTCGTCTTCTGAAGCTCCTCCTCATCCTCCTCCGCCTCAGCAGGGATCCTAACAGATGCTTCTTTTAGGGTGAAGTCAGTCTCTGTGGCGACAGGGTTGTCATAGCAACCTTCCTCAGCAGTGGAGGAAGAGGAGGAGGCGCTGTCTGGGGGGTTAGAAGGAGTCGGTATAATGTTGAAGGTGATGAAGCCGATGAGGATGACCATGAGGGAGATGATGTAGAGTCCAGAGAACTGAGGAGAAGCAACAGAGCCAACAGTTTTATGGATGCAGCAACAAAAATATGAAAATCATGGAGGTGGAGATCTGATGCTAAATGTTTCATAAAATAATAAATACCTGATTTGATGAAATTAATGTCATTTTATTTGGATTTCTGACTTTCTAAACTCTTCCTTTGGATGAGCAGGGACTCGTTTATTCACAGCAGCTCATTTAAATGCAGCTATGTGTGAACGCTGATTATTCTTTAACTTTTCTCATTATTCACCAACCAACAGCAGCTTGTTCTGATCCAGTTTAGGAGCAGGAACGGAGCGTTTTGAGTAAATATGTTTGAATCCCAGAGAACTGGTCTTTATCAGGAACTGTTCCATAAAATTTAAAAAAATCCTGCTGTTGGTTAATCAGAACAACATGATTTATTGAAGACTGATCATATAAAAGTAGGAGTTTTGTCTTATTATTTCATTTTTTTAAAGTTTGTTTTTAAATGTTTACATTAATTTCATCCTCCACTTTTGTGTGAAAACATGAATAAAGTCTCAGAAACTCAAGCCAACCTGTTCTCCTGAACTCTGTTGAATTTTGGTTCATTTAGGACTTTTAACTTAGATCAGATCGTTAAAGATTCATTTAAACTTGACATTCTTTGAGGCATAAAAACTCTGTATCTTTTATTGAAAGTTTAACTATTTGTTTAAAAAAAATAAACTCTCTAAACAACAGAATTTGTGGAAAACGTACTGATAATGAGTAAAATCAGAGTAACTGATAACATAAGGACCTCTTATTGCTTTGAGTTGAACGGTTTTTCATTTTATTTGTTTATTTAACAGGGACAATGCGCAAAAAACATGAATCAGTTTCAGGTTTTACACTTTTTAAAAATGTTAACACTTTTATGACCTTGAAATATAGAAACTCAGGCATTCTCTAGGATTTTATATCTCCGTAGGATTCCCTGTATCTGGGTCACATTAGGAGATTTGGAGTTGAACAACTACAATTTACAGAATTTAACCAAACTGGATGGAAGGACAGCTACTGATGGTTTCACTAATAAAACAAATACTGTATAATAATCTATGAACCCAGCATTTTATGGAGATAAAAACAAATAAAACATTATCAATCTACATGCCAAGGACTATTTAAATCAATAAAACTAATGCTTAGGTTGTGAATGTAACATTAAACTATCTAAATTCAGAATTATTATTTTTGAACACGGTCAGGGGGGTGCACCGTTCCTGGAGGTACTGCAATACCAGGTCGATGCGTGGAGTGGACGGAGCAAGCCCCTAATTCCATCTCCCTGCTCCAAAAATCAATTTAATATATGGTCCCCGGGTAGGGGACGTATCAGATATTAAACTGATAAGAACAGATACTACACTTGATCTTAGCCAAAAGGCCGAGAAGCGATAGCAGCTAGCTGTCGGAGGACACCGAGTCATTCTGACCACCGTCAGTTTAACTCTCGGTTCAGACGAGTTACCTTTATTTTCAGGGTCAAAACACAAACAGAGACAGAGTTCAGTGATCGACCATGTAGCTCTGATACTCTGGTGTTGGGCTGCTGCTCTAAATTAGATCAACTGACGCTGAAAAAGAAAAGTCGTCGTGTTGCTTCTGGTCACGTGGGACACTTTAATCCAATAAGAACAGAAGAAGCTCAAACCGCTGAAAACACTCGTTTTTATGCCCGTGATTTAAAAAGGCTTCTAACCTTTATAGTTTATAGTTTATGTCGATAATCGCTGGAGCACGTTAGACCCTCTCGTGCACTTTATGGAGTGACATAAACCTGAGTTTTAAATATTACAGCGGCCTCTAGCGGCGAGCAGAGGGAACTACAGCAGTCTGTAAAACCTTCAGACTCAGACTTTAGCATCGAACTCAAAGCGTTGATGATGAAACCAAACATTAAATAACTCTACAGTGTTTCCCAACCGCGTCAGAGAAGCGACAGAGAATATTTATTAATGTCATCAGAACAAATGCAAAATTAAAGATAAAACAACCAGTAAAAAGGGAAGAGACACCTCTAATTCAGTCTACCTGATCAAAATCAACAAACACAAGTTTTAACATGATATTAATAATAATACTAAGTTTGAACCACATGTTAGCAACCATCTTTGCATAATAAACATGTTTAAAATAATTAAGCAAAAATAAATATCTTTTTGAAGTGTGCATTTACTGTTGTCCCACTGGCTGACTTGGCTAAACACAGCTCTCCTTTTACAGGAAATAATAAAAACTCAACTATCAGGTAACTACTAGACTCCAGAGTGAGCCTGGCAAAAAGACATTTAGGTTAAAAACAACACATTTAAGTTGTTGTTTTTTTTGACCTGGACAGATCCACGTGCTAATGGCGCCTGGACGGCCAGGGCGCATGTGCAAACTTAATGATTTTTAAAGATGCTTTATGCCAGATTATAGCCAATGCTAGTTTCCATCTGCAGTCCCTGAGCAGGTAAAAAAAAAAAAAAAAATGCTACATTTTAAAAACACATAACAACCAAACTATTTAAATCATGAATGCTGACAGTGCTGGTTCTCTAATAATAACTTCCTGACATTACTTGTGAAATTCTTCAGGCCACTCCGGTTTCCTCCCACAGTCCAAAGACATGACTGTCAGGCTGATTGGGCTGGTAAATTGTCCTTAGGTGTGAGTGGGTGTGTGGTTGTTTGTCTCGTTCGTCTCTGTGTGGCCCTGCGATGGACTGGCGACCCGTCCAGGGTGTCCCCCGCCTCTCGCCCCTTGACCGCTGGAGATAGGCCCCAGCTGCCCCGCGACCCTCTGTGGAGGATTAAGCGGCTACAGAAAATGGATGGATGGATGGAATTCTTCAGGCCATTGGAAAATTTCAAGGTCTGTGGGAGTTCACTCCATTTCTTGATGCCTTTATAAGAAAAGGCCAAACTACGTTTTGGTACTCTGCAGTCGTTATGGCTTGTAGACCTGGTTGTCCTGGTTGTCCTGTCAGAGCGGAGGAGGCACTACATTATTTAGGACTTTAAAGATGAATTGTACATTTGAATAAGTAATTAGATTTCAAAGTTTAACATATTATGTTTGGGCAATGATGATGCCTCAATGGCTTTTTATCCAGTACTTTAACAGCTTGATTATACAGAGATCTTAACGGCTTAGCGGTCGTCTCACATGCCTGGGACCAACATGCTACGCAGTGGCTAAAGTGAGAAATGATCATCGCCTCCAGGAACATTTTTGCAGCGTCATAAGTCAGCATGTCGAATGTGTCTGAAAACAGACAAACTATATTTCATAGTACTGGACACTTTTTTGACATGTTTTTTAAAACTGAATGTTGGATCTAAAACAAGTCCTAAGTATTTAAATTCCTCGACCGTTTTGATTTTGCTCTTATTTATATATATGTGTGGATAAGAAGACTTCAGTCTTTGAGTTTTAGTGAAGTACATTGCCACTGTTTTGTTTATGTTCAATGAAACAGTCGTTAATTTGTTTGCTACACTGGCTGCATCACTCACATGCACATAAAGTGTCATCTGCATACATTTGTATGTTCGCCGCTCCACATACTGATGGTAAAACATTAATATAAAGCGCAAAACACAATGTCCCAAGGACAGAGCCTTGTGGGACACCCATATCACTGGCCTAAGTTGTAGATAGTTTTGACCCAATGTGCACACACTGGACACGGTCACTGAGATATGACTTCATCCACTGCAGTGCACGCTGGGACAAGTTGTTTTAACCTCAGATCTGTGGACGGCCGGGTCATGTGACTCACGTTATACTGGAACAGGAAGAGCCCACAGAAGAGGCTGAAGAGGTCGGCGGTGAGCAGCGAGAGGTTAACGGAGGTGGCGCTGCTCAGTTTCATCACGACGGGCATGAAGCTGTACAAAGCGTACATACACAGAGCGTAGGCAGAGAACAGGAGCCCTGAGAGGAGACAACAGCCGGTTCATCACAAGTCACACGTTCAGCTGGGAACAGACAGATTTAGGTTCAACCAAAATTACTGGCATCTATTTTACAAAGAAGCTTTTTTCTTATAAAGCCAGAAGTTTAGGTAGAAGGTAAATACATTTGCTGCCTCTACACGTTAATAACAGTTTCTGTAAATGTGTCAGATTTCTGCCTAAAGGTTTTATTGACATTAAGTTCTCACCAGATGTTGGTAACAACCCATCCGATCCACTGGTAAAGAAATCAAACCATAGATTAAGTTCTGTGAGATAGAAGTGACCGACTCAGTGGACAAGGACTGAACGCATGAAGAAAGGAAGGTGTAAAAAGCCCTGGAAAGTCACGACGCCATCTGGAATCTATCAGCAACCATAAAACGATCCGGTCACTTAGAGCAGATCAGCTGGTTCAGTCCCTCAGAGGGGTCTCATTACCAAGGTGTCACACCTAGAGTTTCTCAGGACCTTCACAACCTGACTGTTGCTAAAACTACTGAAGGTTCCAGTGAGTTCTGTTGGGGTCAAAATCAGGAAGAGGACAGAAGCTGGTGTCACCATAAACCAGCCACGACCAGGAGCTCCATGAGATCTCAGACAGAGGAGAGAAAGAAATCATCACAAGAGTTGTCTACGAAGTTCAGAAGGACCTGGAATCAGCAGCAGTTTGAAAGAAAACAGGAAGTGAAGCAAACCTCCATGTCCCGTAGCAGCTCCACCACCAACACTCCATGATGGAGAAACAGCAGGTTTCAACATTTAGAGCAGCCTGAAGAACGCTGGGAGGATCTAGTCTGGTCACATGACACCAGAACTGAACACCAGAGCAGCAGTGAAGCCTGGAGGTGGAGCATCATGGTGTGGGTCTGGTTCTCAGCTCTGGAACGCTTCATTAATGGAAACATGGTGGATCAAATCCTGCTGCCTCTACCAGCAGGATGAAGAAGGAGGACAACGATCCCAAACTCAGCTCAGAACCTCTCAACTGGTTACAGAGAGAGAAAATCAAGCTGCAGCCAATCAGCTGACCTGAATCCTATGAACATCTATGGAGACAACTAAAGGTCAGAGGTCAGAGAGGAACCTTCAGGATCTGAAGACCAGAATCACACCTGAGGCTAGTTTCTCCTCCAGGAGGCGTCTGGAAGCTCCAACATCTGGTGAGAATGTCATGTCAGCAGAACGTTTAGAGATAGATTTTCTGAGGTTATCATTATTATTCGATATTTCCCAATAACTAAAAGGTTTTCTGCAAAATAAACACATTTTGCATAAAGACCAAAACCCTCTCTCTATTTTTGCATCCCTATTTCATCATGAACTCTTTTAACACAGATGTTTCTGCAAAGCTGCAGATAAAAGTCAGTGATTTGTTGTTTTCTGTCTCATACATGTTTCAGATGTAAATGACTTGAGTGTAAAATGATACCGACCAACTTGCCAGCTCCACTCGATGTTGGAAATCTCACTACGTTCCAGGATTACCCTGAATAAATAAAAGAATAAACCCACAGCTGATTAACTGAACGAGTTCATACTGATGACGGAGATGTGAACCTACATCTGTACGGTGCTGATGACGGTGCCAAACAGGCCCACCATCCCCAGGAACTCCACTCGGCTCAGGTGCTTCACTGTGTACTCCTGGGACACGTTGGACACGGCGTAGAGACACGCACTGAGCAGCACCAACCCGTCTCCTAACAGGATGTTGGAGGCTGCAGGAAGCAGAGACACAGTGATGTAACTAGGACCAGATCATCTCTCATTGCTACGCCGAGGTCAAAGCCGCCCGATTCATCGGACAGTAAATTTGTCCACCCTGTAATTTAGTCCAGAGTTGCTGATGTTCTTACTGGAGCCCTGGTCTCTTCCAGCCAGCAGGTCGGCCCCCACCATGGCCCCCACTCCCAGGAGACAGATACAGACTGCAACGTAGTGGATGATCCTGTAACGTGTCTTCAGAATCCACCAGGACAGGACCATCAGGACCGGGATCACAAAGCAGTCCAGCAGCTGCAGGAGAAACAAGAGACTTGAAATAAAAACAAGAAAACTCTTTTAAACACCAGAAACCTGATCTTCTGGACTGTGTGACTGCAGGAAGTGAAACAGATTTTCACAGCAAAATAAACGAAGAACGGAGGAAACAAGAACACACCTAAACCCATTAGAGCCATGAAAACGAGATTCAAAAAGTCTTAGATCGTTATCAAATGAAGCCATGTGTCAAATAAACAAAAGACACAAACTTTAACAAAAACCTGTTGCAGTTTGCGTTAACGGTTGATGGCTAGTGACGTCTTTTAGAACATTTGGTTTCGGTATCACTGAGGTCTTGCTGTTGATTTCCACTAGATGTCCTCAGTTGTTCCTGTTTCCAGCTGCTCACCTGTTCTGAACCAGTGAAGACGTTTTTCCACCTCACAGATTTATTCTTTTTGCTTTTTTTTTTTTTTTTTTTTTTTC
>SSNR01000105.1:104210-181544 GCA_006937965.1 Callopanchax toddi | reverse complement strand
TTTTTTTTTTTTTTTTTTTTTTTTTTTTTTTTTTTTGTCACTTACATTTTTCAGGTTCTTAAACAGGTGTCAGTGTCAGACAAAGACAACCTGAGTAAATACAGAATGTTGTTTTCACACGATGAGTTCAGTAAAGACATGCAGTTTTGCTTGATTTTAGCACCCCCTAGTGTCCGTTTTAAATCACTGTGGTAAAAACGTTAGCATAGTTTCTGCTCAGAAAGCCCTAAATCTCCCTGTTAAATGTCTCCTCAGCCTTCACTGCTTTCTACTGGAGCGGTTCATCACTCAGTCAAAGAAATCAGCTGTTCAAGCAGGGAGAGATGGGAAAAATCAGGAATCATGAGCTAAAAACATGCTGGAGCTAGCATAACAGCCAGCCACATTGGGTTAGCCTAACCCTCTGAGATACGTGACTTTGTGAGACTTCAGGACACCGGACCAGAGACTCAGAAGTTACAAACGTGGTATTCTGGATCCAAGCAGCAGATGGGGGACTTTTATGAACCTGTAAAGGGTCAGATTAGCTCAGACTGGATCAAGGACAAGATTTAAAATAGGAACAAGTTGCAAAGTATGACTTTAAAGGAACAAAGTTAATCAAACCTGCCTGGCCCTGTGTGAAAAAGTAATAAGACCCTAACAGGTTCTGATCCTCCTGGTTAGTGATAACTAGTGGAGAGTCTCTAACATCTCTGTGGAGGACATTCTGTCCGTCTCTTCTTTATAGAATTGTTTTAATTCAGCCTCATTGGAGGATTTACCAACATGAAGGGTCTGTTTAAGGTCAAAGGTCAGACATTCTCCTTCAGGATTTCCTGGTAGTCAGCAGAATTCATGGTTCCATCAGTTCCAGCCAGTAGTCCAGGTCCTGAAGACCAGACCTTCAGACCACCACCACGTTGGGACAGGGACCAGGAATGGGACGCACCTTCCAGATGGAACGGGACACACACCTTCAGGTGGAACGGGACACACACCTTCAGGTGGAACGGGACACACACCTTCAGGTGGAACGGGACACACACCTTCAGGTGGAACGGGACACACACCTTCAGGTGGAACGGGACACACACCTTCCAGATGGAACGGGACACACACCTTCAGGTGGAACGGGACACACACCTTCAGGTGGAACGGGACACACACCTTCCAGGAAGTTCAGCTTTTGTCTCATCAGCTGACAGAATATTTTCCCAGAAGTCTCGGGGAGCACTAAGACTTCTTCTTGGTCAATTTGAAACAGGCCTTTATGCAAAAGTTCTTTCTTATTGTTCATGACCTCTGACCTTACCTTTAACCAAGGGAGGCCTACAGTAGATGTTTGGGTTTTTTGTTCTTGAATATGATGCTGTGTTGCTTTTTGAGATCTTTTAGCCTCCTTCATGTTGTCTGACTGGTTCTATTCTTGATTCTAGAGGTAATTATCATTCAGGTCTGGATGCGGCTGGTGGAGCTGAACTCAGCTTTATAAATAATGTAGTTAATTCATGACTGGGGGGGTCGTCTGATATTAAAGGGTTTAGGAGACAAATGAAGTCAAGGAGCAAAACCAGAACACTATTTCACAGAACTGTTGTTACTCTTTATGTTTGGTCGTTGTCTCTCATTCCTGCATTTTGTTTGTTTGTACGATTCTTTACTTGTTCTGAGTTTGTCTTTAAAAAGACTCTTTCTTGTTGTCATGACTCTAATGGCACCTGTACTCACTCACCTGCACGCTGGTGAGGGTGGTGTACTGGTAGGCTTTGACCACGGTGTAGTTGGCCTCCACGTCCACCAGCCCCAGCAGAACGTACTTCCACCACCGTCTCTTAAGAATCTCTAAAATATTGCCATCCCCTGCATTTTAAAGGGGAACATCGCTGAGTTTCAGTACTGACACATGCTTCTGTTTCTCCCACAAGCCTGAGGAGAGCTGACCAATCACTGCTGCTCTCTGTGACATTTGATTATGAGGAAAGGTTCGTGTTGATCAAACAGAAGAAGCCGTGTAGGGGTCACCTGTCCTACAGAACAGCATGGTGGTGTAGGTGAGGCACAGCAGCGTGTAGATCAGGAAGCTCTGCATCATCGGCGTGTTCACCTGGAAGGTGGAGGCCAGGTACTGGGAGGAGATGGCGGTGCCGCAGATGAGCGCAGCCAGACCCTGACCCATAGCGAGCGTCTTCACGAGCTGCCTGAGGGAAAGGAACGTTTATCTCTCAACAACAACATGGTGACGGAAATCTCAGAGACAAACGAGGAAGTGATGAAAACATGATGCTGGAGTTATTTGTATGTGCTAATCTGACCCTTTACAGGTTAATGGCTCAGCCCCATCTGCTGCTTGGATCCAGAATACCACGTTTGTAGGGATGCTCCGATACCACTTTTTTCAAAACCGATCCGATCCTTAAATCTGAGTATTCGCCGATACCGAGTACCGATACCGATACTTCTACCACACAAAAAAATGCAACAAATTGGAATACAGGTTTTATTTTTTCTTCTCTGCTTTTTACAACAAATAACTGAGTTAGATCAAAAAAAATAAAAATAAAAATAAATGATCACAAAACTAAAATATAAGGTGAAAAATAACCATTTTCTGTGATTTCATAGTGCAATTATTGCAGTTTTCCACATTTTAACAAAAAAAAAAGAACTATTTGACACCATCTCCAGCTCTCAACCCACACTGTTCCTCTTTAGCTCAATAGCTCCCCCTAGTGTTCAATATAGGAAACTACAACAGAAATCACAAGTCACAGACAGTGAAGCCACTGGTATCGGGTAACTTTAACCGATATCGGTATCGGTATTGGGCCGATACCGATCACGGTATCAGTTTAAGTCTCTGGTCCGGTGCCCTGAAGTCTCACAAAGTCCCGTATCTCACGAGGGTTAAGCTAACCCAATGTGGCTAGCTGTTATCTTAGCTCCGGAGTGTTTTTAGCTCATGATTCCTGATTTTTCCCATCTCTCCCTGCTTGAACAGCTGATTTCTTTGACTGAGTGATGAACCGCTCCAGTAGAAAGCAGTGAAGGCTGAGGAGACATTTAACAGGGAGATTTATTTCTGAGCAGAAACTATGTTTTATTATTTTTATTTGTTTTATAGTCTTTTATTTTATCTTAATTTTTTAATCTGTCTTTTATTATTTTATTTGTTTTAATGGTCTCTTATTTTATCTTGATGGTTTTGGTTCTTTGTCTTTAATCATGTTTTAATTTTCATGTTTTGTGAAGCACTTTGTGGTTTATTTCTATGAAAGGCGCTATAGAAATAAAATGTACTTACCGGTACTTACAATGCTAACGTTTTTATGACAGTGACTTAAAACGGACACTAGGGGGTGCCAAAACAAGCAAAACTGCATAGTGTGCCTTTAAGGTAAATGAGCAGAACAAACAAAAGGTCCTGAATCACAACGAAAAGCTTTGAGAACAAACATCCTGTTCAGAACGTTGATATGAAAGAACAGAATATTTTTTTTAATCTGATAAAACAGGATCAAACTGTTATAATGTGCTGACACAGAATGAATTGTTATCATTATTATTATTTATTCAGATGAAGTTTGTAGGAAGAAGTTCTTTTAGACATAAAATTCTTCACAGAGGTAAATAATAAACAGAAATATCAAAACAGTAGAATGTTCTCGTTTAGGGGATTTTCTGAGCTGAAAACGTTTCATGATGATGTCGATAATAAACCTGCTTTGTTTCGTCAGAGAAAAGCTCTAAAAGTGAGACACCGTGAGCTTTTATCTGATGGTTTTAGACGTGTCATTCTGTTTAAAAACCAAAAACTGTCACAAAGTTCTAAGACCTGGCATCAGGGGAAACTCTGAAAACAAGTCAGACAAAACTTCTGCCTGGTCATCCATTAAAATGTGTTTCCTTTTCTAAAATCTGAATCACTGTGTGTTTTAAATAGAATCTCCTAAAGAAATCTGAATCTAAAATTATTTTGTAAACCTAAGATATCTCCAAAGACACACCGTTTTCCTACGTTTCTCCTCCACTCCTCTCTTTCTTCTGTCTACTCACCAGGTGAAAACCTCTTTGGGGTTAAACATTCTGATCTTCATCAGGATTCCTCCACATTTGTTCTCAGAGTTGGACTTTCTGTCTGGTTGTGGAGCAGCCATGTGGCCTCGCCTGCGCTGGAGGAGTCCTCACTGAGCAGGCTTTTAATTCCTCAACTCTTATTGTGTAGGAGCTGAATGATTAACTGTCTCAGAGGGTAAAGGTCACATTTTTTAACTTATCTAAGAGTGTGTGTGTTGAAAGCATGGTGAAAAGAGAGACGTTTGTGAAGATTAGAGCAAATGAGGAGGTGATGATGATGAAAGAGTTTACTGATTAATTATAGAATTGTCTTGTTTTCTCTTGATTTCCATGTTGATCAAGTAACACTGTATTAGATGTGGAGTAATGTATCATTTTTATAATAATCCCTGCATTGAAACCTAAATAAATAACTTCAATATTTATGAATTAAATACAGTTTTTCTTCATAACACTTAAAATTGTCAAAAATCACTTTTGTTATTTTATTTTTACTTTATATGTGTCAGCCTAAAATACACAGACATTAAAGTTTAATTAAACATCAAAGTACTTTTTTTCAGTGAGACTTAAGTAAAAAGTCTTTGTTAATAAAAGCAAGTTCACCTGCTACATCTTGTTAGTAAAAATTATAATCAAATATTAAAAAACGTAAAAATAAATAATAAAGATTTTGTTTTAGCTGTTTTAGTGCATATTGTTATTGGTGTCTAACAAATATGTTCCTATAAAACTAAAAACTTTTTTCTAAAAAGTTCCAGTGTTGGTCAAAATAGATGATCAGGTCTGAGGATTGTTTAAAATACGTCTCATGACAGAAGCATTTTGTTTCACTTTATTCAAAAGATCTAAAAATAATAAAAATACAACAGCAATAAATAAACAAAACGACCAGCAGGGGGCAGTGTTGGCTGTTCCATTTCCAGCAGTCAACACTGTTTAAAAAACGAAGAAAAAAACCCTCTGTTAATTAAATAAAAACAGAATCTGTAGTGAATAACACCACCCTATCTTTGACTTTCAGTTTGCATTCTAACAAAAGTTCCAATCATAAAACCTCTGAGCAAAAGTGTTTTTGGGTTTTTTAATTAAAAAAAATAAAAATAAAAAGTTGTGTTTTTAAAAATCAATCCAGGTAGAGGTAGTTACCTCTGAGCTGTTGTTTCTTTTAACTCTGCAGTTCAAAATCACTGTAATGTGGTTTGTTTGTATGACTAAAACATACCACATTTTAAAAAAAGATCATTTTTTTCCACATAAAACAACAAATGTTCAACTGTATTATGTCGAGTAGCTCTGTAAATTTGCAAATAGAAAAATAATTACACATTTAGAACTATATTCTAAACACAGTGTGTTTTTAACGTTGTCGCTGCAGCTGGGTTTATTTCGGGGTTACCATTACCTAATCCTGAATACCTGTCTCGCGAGAATCTGCGAGGTGATAAGTTGAAGAAACATGGCGACGCCTAATTTGTTGAAGGTAAGAAGCAGTTGAATATTCCCCGTGTTTTCGTGCACATTTAGATTTATCGTTGCTGTATCTTTTAAGGTTAACTGCGCACACATTTCTCCGGTGTTACAGCTTCTATACACGCTTAATAATGTTAGTATTTATTTAAAAAATGCGCCTGAAGTCACGGATACCCCTGTTAGAGTCCGGTGTTCTGCCGGGGTTTGTTTCCCCAAACATGTACGCCCCTCTACCTTAAATCCAACAGAACCTCTTCTCAAAGCAAACTCTCACCTGTCTTCCGTGATTCGGAGCCAGAGCCGAATCCTAGCCATTAGCCTCTCAGACATTGTTGTGACGACGACCCCGAGAAGAACAAGAACCGTGTCCGGACCGGAGCCCCCAGAGACCCGGTTCGGAGGGACATTTAACCTCGATACAAGAAGCAGCGACGACAGTAGCGAAGCCGCCAAACTGCGTCTTTTAGCTAAAGGTTGTTGGGTTTAACGTGACGAGCTAACCTCTCAGGATGGACCTGCTGTGTTCTAAAGGCATTTAAAGCATCATTTATGAAGCCAAAACTTCAGTTAGTAAAATAAACTGTTTATATCCATTAATACCGAGGCAAAAAAAAGCAATAAACAGTTCATTTTGGGATGGGCAGCTTAGCTCATTAGCACCAATGTAGCTCCAACCAGTGACCTAATTAGGAGTGTTGATATTAAAATGTTTTAACTCTTTAACTGGCAGCTCATCCACCTGGCAGAGCACTTTTTAATCCCTTTATTTTATCAAAGCATGAACTGAACTTCACTGGAAAAATCTACTAAACTATAAGACATGTTGAGGTATTGTTAGGAGTTAAACTTTATTATTCTTTATTAGTAATTTAATTATATCAATTACATTACCCTTATTGCTTCAAATGAATGTAAAATGGAACAAAGGGAAAAAAAGGGCTTTTTTTAAATGTGGAATTTAAAGGGTTAAAATCCATTTTCCTAAGGTTCCAGTAAGAACCAGTAAGGTTCTCAGGGAGCTGGTGTCCATCTCCAGCAGTCATGGTGTTAGAGGTTGGGGACAACTGTACTGGACAGATCACCAGTCCATCACAGGGACACACACTGTTGTCTCACAGCAAGGAGGCTGTAGGTTCTCTTCCCAGCTGTGTACTTTCTGTGTGGAGTTAGCATGTTCTCCCCATGCATGTGTGGGTTTCCTCTACGAACCCTGGCTTCCTCCCACGGACCAAAAACCTGAATGTTGGCTCAGAACTGTCCAGTCCCGGTCCTTGAGGGCCAGTATCCAGCATGTTAGAGGTTTCTCTGCTTCAACACACCTGATTTAAACGTTGAATTACCTCAGAAGCCTCTTAATCACCCACTAATTTAGATCAAGTTGAAGCAAGGACACCTCTAAACATACTGGATACTGGTCCTTCAGGACCAGGATGTCCCACCTCTGGGTTAGCTGGTCACTAAATTGTCCCTCGATGTAAAGGGTCTCAGTGTGTCCCGGTGATGGACTGGAGACCAGCTCCCTGCAGCCCTCACTGGATGAAGCGGTTCAGAAAATGGATGGGTATGATTAGTTTGAAGTTCTTAAACTTTTTTTATTATTTTATTTGAAAGTGCTGTGTTTTTCAGGGTGAAACTGTTTTACATTTCCTGTAAAGGTTTGTTAAACAGAAATTATATGTCAACAGAAATGTGTCTGACCTCTAAATGTTGGAATAAACAATTATTATGTCATATATAACTTACTGGAGATAGATGTCTTTCTCCTTCTAATGTCCTCAATTAATCCTCAGTTTTATAGAAGTTTGTAAAGTTTGCCACTTATCAAGCTTCGTTTTCAAAACAATAGATGTGAAAGATTCCTCATCAGGGCTTAAAACTCTAGTCTTCACATGTGAAGTGTTAAAATCTTATCCTCGTCCTTCGTACCTCTTCCTCTCATTCTCTACTCTTCTTTCCTTGTGTTTGCTTGAATATTCCTTTCATTGTCACGTTTCTGTCCTCCAGAATAAGGGGTCCCTGCAGTTTGAGGACAAGTGGGACCTGATGCGGCCCATCGTCCTCAAGCTGCTCAGACAGGAGGCCGTCACCAAACAACAGTGGTTCGACTTATTCTCGTAAGAGACGCTTTTTGCTCCGAGTCATTTTCTAATTCAAACACTTCTCCTTCAGTGTCCTTGAGCTGCAGGTTAGTCTGTTTTCTACCCAGGGTTTGGGCTCATCCTCAGCAGCCTGTCTGAGCAGCTCCTCGGGTCACAAACATTCGAGGATTGACTTTATTTACCTTTTAAACACATTTATCCTCCCATTTAGAAGAAACCCTCAAACTTATTGTGAGGTCATTTAGTGTGAGGTCACAGGATTAGCCAGAATGTTGAGGTCATTTACATTTTTATTCAGTGAAGCTTTTGTCATCTTTTAGATGAAAATGAGCTACAGATTATAGGTAATATATAACCTGGAGAATAAGAGTGTGAAGAAAAAATCTAGAGGGTAAAATTCATCATTTCCTCCATCATATCATATCAGAACAGTCCAGAAGAATCCTCAGAAGTTTTAGCTCTTCAGGTTAGAGCTACATGAATACAAGTGCAGAACTGCCAAGATTATAAATATAGGAAACAAACAGCATATAGATCTGTTATAATCGCTGGCAGAGCAGCGTTGATGCTCTGACTGTTGCTTCTTAAACACTGTGATATTTAGATAACGTTTAATGTTTTAATCATGCAGAGACTTTGTTTTAGGGTTTGTTGCTGAGAAATCTCACTGTAAGTAATAATTGTGAGATCCATTTTAACTCTGTTTTTCTTTACTCCAGACTCTGGAGTCTGTTTCCTTCCTTAAAGCAGACATGTGGATTATTTTTCTATGTGTCAAAGTTTTCTAAATGTTTTAAATGATAGTTCCGGTCTAAACTATGATCTATAGGTAGAGTTCCACAACATGTTAGTCTGATGAAGACCCTCCTTCCTCCTATAGACCCCTTTGAATTCTCTCTGACCGGTGAACTTTTTCAGCCAATAGAATTCAAGTTTCCACATTGTCGGCTGTCAGTCAACGTGCACGTGCTTCATGTAAACCTGTAGAGGTGGGGACCGCGCTCCCAGGACGCTCCGTGTCTTCCTGTTTACAGTCTCAGCCGTCATGGAGGAGTCAGAGCTAATTTCTACTAAAAGGTTATCCATTCTCCGGCTGCTGAGGGATTTATTTTTAAACATTTCTCCTCACAGAAAGGCAAGGCTTGCCAAGGATACGCGTTTATTTTGGTCAAGTATTTTAATCTAGAGTGAGTGTCTCCTCATTTCCAGGTTCTGCAGCTTCCCTGCTCCAGAGTGACGTTTCATCAGCATAAGCCTCGTTTCCACTATCGGAACTTCGGGGTAATTTCTGTGAGGGGGGAAAGTGACCGGGACATTCCTGTGGCTCGGTCCTCTCAGCTGTTGTCTCCATTACAGCCCCCACCTTTCCGGAACTTTTGTAAGACATCACTGACAAGCGTAAAGATGCCAACAGACAAGGAAGTGGAGAATAATAAATAGATCAACAATGGACGAAGAAGCGATGGTTGCGGCCAGGGTCCGAAATTAACAGTCGCCACTTGCCAAATGTGACCAAATTGCTCCACTTGGCGAGTAAAATTTGGAGCGTCATCCGCCACATGGCGAGTACATTTTAACACCAAACTAGTTCTGTTGATCAGTCCTCTTCGATGGATTTCTGTGACGTTCCTCTCCTGCCTGCACGCGACATACGCGAAACGCGAGAGTCGCACCCTGAGGCATTTCCTCCTATCTATTCACTGTTCATCAAGGCAGCAGCAGTTAGCTCTGTGTTAAAGCTAGCAGCGATATGTGGCGGTTTAGAACTGGAGTCAGCCAGTCTTCAAAAAGAAAAGTAATGGAACTGGAAGAGAAACCACCTGGACCAGTTGCAACCAGAAGATTTAATGAAATGTGGCGAACTGGAGGTGGCGTTGGAGATAATGTTGACGCTAGCTACAGGGCACAACAGGTGTTGTGCAGAAGTCTGTTCCCCCATGTCAAACCGCGAGCTTCACAGCACTTCTAAAAGATTTCTACAACACGTAGTCGTGTCAAAGTTGATACTTTATTTAGTTCCCAGTAAATAAATTATTACAAATTTAAAATTGACATTTTTTATTCTTTTTTTTTTGTTTTGCTTTAAACACTGACAGAATCGCTGAGCGTTTTATCCGCTCCCTACACAGGTGAACATAGTATTTCTGGGGAGCAGATTTTAGCACAACACCGGAATCTGCGCAGATGAGCTGCTCCGTTTTCCTCCAGTACGCTAAAAGACCCGTAACAACTCACTGGTCCTAGGAAATAAGACGATGAGGGGACTCCAAAAATGAGGCTGTAAGACTGTCAGAAGCAGGAGGGCAGATTTCATGGAGAGAAAACAAGGAGTCTGACTAGATTTTATTAAGAGAGTTCATTAAAAACATTTCTAAAAAAATAAAATAAAAAATCTGAAATGACTAAAAAGTAGTTTTTATTAATGATTATTTAATTAAGTTTCATTCCTTTCTGTTTGGATCCAACATAATATCAGCTTATAGAATAACGTGCTTTGGGTAGATCTAAATCATTTAGAATTTTGGCCGGAAAAAAATATGTTTGGCCGGTAGATTTTATCATCTACCGGCCAAACATAGCCGGTGACTCAGAAATTTAATTTCGGACCCTGGTTGCGGCGTATTTCTCTGTTTTTATCCATAGTGATGGGAGTGCTGAACAGAAAGACGAGTATACTTCATGACGAACTAATCCAACTTTGGAGACACGGTCATTTTGCAAGCTCCGACAACAACACACAGGTCATTTATCTCGGCGCGGTCTGCTTTCATCAATTTCCTTCATCCCTCAACCAATCAGCACGAGTTAACCACATTTCCCACTCCGTGAATCTCTTGGGCCGATCCGAGTACTTCTCCTGATCAGGGACTCCGTTGGTCCCTGAAATGGCCCTGAAGACGGCCCTCTTGAAATTGCCCGCATAATGGAAACTGTCGCGCGCCTTAAAGTTCCGGTAAAATTACCCCGAAGTTCCGACAGCGGAAAGGGACTATTGTGTGACAGTCAGGTCTCATCAGAGCCTCAGAGTGAGAACATGATTCATGAGCTGTGAAGGATTGAACTCTGCGATGCAGTCGTACAGTTTGAGCAGGAGCTGAGAGCACAGTTTATGACCAACGTAGAGACGCGCCGTGTGCACGCGCATGTAGAGGTGGGGCTGTAGAAAGCAGGAGGGCGGAGAATGGCCGTGGTACTTTGGATTAAAACAATGCTCTCTTGCTGAAATGCTCCACATTGCTGCTCTAAATGATCTTTTGTCATAATTTTTATTCTGACTTTATTTACATTGTGTTTCACTATAATTTAAAGTCTTTTATGCTGTTCTATGTGTGAAAGATGCTTTAATAAGAATCCTTAGTCACTTGTTGATCAAACGTAACATTGTAGAAACATTCGTTTTCACGTCTTTGTGCAGAGACGTCCACGCCGTGTGTTTATGGGACGACAAAGGTCCGGCCAAAATCCACCAAGCCCTCAAAGAGGACATCCTCGACTTCATCAAGCAAGCACAAGCAGTACGTGGCCGATTCATTCACACACGTTCCTTCTTTTTCTTTTTAATGAAGGAATGAATCGTTTATTTGAACACATAATCCACAAAAACAAAGTAAAAAAAATCTTTTCATAAGTTTAAAATGAGCAGGAAGAAGTGTAATCCTGTTTTATATCTCACCCCTTCTCCGTTTGTTCAGTAATCAAAACCTTCAGTTCCCCTTGTTTCTCCTTATTTTAGCTCACTATCTACCAGACCATACCTATTTATAAAAGCTCATTTAAACACAGTGTGTGAGCTGACCAAAGAGCTGCATACCACAAAAAACCATACCGAGACCAAGTAAAAACACAATAAAAACAATCAGTCAATAGTTAAAAACACCTAAAAAACATTAAGAGAGTTTCTAACAGCCAGCTCGTAGTGGGTCTTTAACCGGGATTTGAAGACTGTGATGGATGACGACTGATGGATATTAATGGGCAGCGCATTCCAGAGGACGGGGGTCACGTGTACAAATGCCCGCTCCCCTCTTGTTTTGTAGTTCACGAAGTAGCAAGCGGTCAGCAGACCTCATACAGCGCACCGACACATAGGGCGTGATCAGGTCGGACAGGTAGGATGGTGTGAGGCCCTTCAGGGCTTTATAAACAACAAGAAGGATCTTAAAACGCTCCCTAAAAAGCACAGGTAGCCACTGGAGCCGCGCCAGAACCGGGGTGATGTGGGTACGTCTGTTTGTGTTTAAGAACCTTTTGTTCTGTGTCTCCAATAATCCATACTGATGGCTTGTAGACTTGTTATTTATTTGAAAATAGTGACAGTCAAAAATGACGGTCAACAGAAAAAGTTACAAAGCATCACTTCATGCTGACGTTTGTCGAGCGTGCGGGTACTCCTAAATGTGTGCAACCACGCCCCCTTAATGCAATTACCCCAGGTGAAAACGCATAACAAAAAACACCTGTCCAACCATAACAAACAAAGTGTGGGTGGTAACTTTGGCTCCTACAAGCGTTTTGCACCATCTGTAGTCGGTTTAAAGCTGAAGCAGGGGTACCAGTAAGGAGTGCATTTGCATAATCCAAGCGGGATGTGATAAAAGCGTGAATCACAGATTCAAACTGCGCCCGCTTAAGAACCGGTTTCAAACGGACTAAGCGGCGCAGTTGAAAGAAACATATTTTCACAACTGCGTTTATCTGGGGGACCATTGAAAATCCAGCGTCCAGTTTGACCCCTAGGCTAGTGACACATGGTTTACTGTCAAAACTTAGAAGATCCGGGACAAACGATGAGCCAGAGAGGTTTTTCGGGGCAAAAAGAATCGATTCAGTTTTTGGTAATCTGTGATAGCTTCATCTTTCTACACGTTTGCGTGGATGTTGAGATCAGTAAACCTTCTACAAACTCAGTCATTCCAATGAAGGAGAGAAAAGGAACAGTTTAGTTTCATGTCTGAAAGTTTACCAGACGAGACCTCTGCATCGTCCCTGCACTGGATTCAGTCTGGTTTGGTAAAAGGCTGCAGCTTCACTCCTCTAGTGTGTCGTCACCATTTATAAATAAAATAATCAGGATGTGATTCAGACAAAAAGCTGTAGAAACCCTTCCTGCTTCATGAAGAGCCAAGTAGAGTCGCTATTTTCTCATACAGTTACAGGAAGGTGTTTTGGTGCAAATAAGAATAATTAAATAAAATATAATTAAATTATAAGTGTGCAAAGAAAGACGAACAGAAACAGCTGCAACTCTAATATTTGCAGCATAACGGTTTTTGTACAGGAAATTTATTATTTACCATCACAACGCAGAGAGTAACAAAAGCTGTTACAATAAAAAGATGTCAAAATAAATATGACCTGAGACTGTTCATTCCCTAAGAGAGCTGTTGTTCAGCTCGCCTTTTCTCCACTCATCCGGGTCTTGGGAGCAGCATCCTGAGTAGGGAATCCCAGACCGTCCTCCTCCAGTGGGACTCCGAGGTGTTCCCAGGACACGCTGGAGACATACCTCCTCCAGCGTGTCCTGGGTCGACCCAGGGATGTCTCGCTGGTGGAGCATTCCCAAAATACCTCCCCGGGGAGGCGTCCTGACCAGATGAACTACCTCAGCTGGCTCCCCTTGATGTGGAGGAGCAGCGGTTCTACTCCCGAGTGTCGGAGCTCCTCACCCTGTCCCCAAGGCTGAGCCCGGCCATCCTGCAGGGGAAACTCATTTCAGCTGCTTGTATCTGATCTCGTTCTTTCAGTCATTACTCAAAGCTCATGAGGACTGTTGGTTTCTTGCACTATAACATTGTGTTCTGTTTAACAACCCTGGAAACTTCTCAAATTTAAATTTTAGTTATTTTAGGAAAAATGTTACCTTTTCTTATTATGAAATTTAAAATGTTTGAGAAAATAAAGCATTAAAAATGTTTACTAATCTGAAATAGACGAGGGGATAAAAATGACACAACAGCTTCAGGAGGAGACATTTAAAAAAATATTATCCAGTACTTTAGTCTCATAAATTAAAACTTTGATGGCAAACATGTTTTATTCTGACCTAAAACAATTTATGTGCGTTTTTAAAAAGTAAGAAAAACTCTATTGGCCGACATCCCTATAATTAATGATTTTTTACAACCGTTCACACAAAAGACAAAAACTGGCCTCTACAAAATCAATCAGGTGAAAAATGAAATGATTTTATCTCTTAAGGTTTCCTGTCGTCACGTTGCCAACAGGATGTGGTTTTATTGTGCAGTTATTTTACTTTACTTAACTGAAGATGCTCTAAGAAAAAAATGACTTGGCTCCTCGCCGTCCTTGCAGCTGTAAAGTGAAATCAGCGAGGAGCCAAGTCATTTTTTCTTAGAGCATCTTCAGTCTTTTATCCACATTTTATTTTAATTTAAGAGCCTGGCATTTTCTGAAAACAAGGTCACAAGGTTGTTGTTTTTTTTTATATGCATCACCTCTAACTTTGGTTGCATCTGTTGCCATGGCAGCGTGTGCTGAGCCACCAGGATGACACAGCTCTGCTGAAAGCCTACATTGTGGAGTGGAGGAAGTTTTTCACCCAGTGTGACATCCTGCCCAAACCCTTCTGTCAGCTGGAGATCACACTGATGGGAAAACAGGGCAGCAACAAGAAGACGAACATGGAGGACAGCATCGTACGCAAGGTGAGAGAAGGGAAGAGAAAACCTCTCAGCTCGAGTCATCTGAGCACAAAGAATAAAGCAAAGGACGAGGAGGAAGAGAGGCAAAACGCTGAATAGGAGATGGAAATAAACAGGAGCTTCAAGCAGAAGAAAATAGGAAGTTTGATGAATCCAAAAGTTAAAATCCAACAATACACACATTACATAACCCTCTGTTTTTGATACTCGTTTTAACTAAAGTCATCTTATGGTGAGAAATGATCGTGTTACAGCTGTTTGTCATCTCCCAGCTACTACCACACCAACGTTTGGCTCAATACCTGTAAAACTCAATGAGTTAAAGCCATTTTATGTTTGAGAGTTACTTAATCCATTATAACTGTTCTTTTGATATTTATCTTCAGATAATTTTATTAAAACCTCCTGAGTGGCTCTTGAGATGTTTCCTAACAGACGGTGTTAGAACAGTTAAAGTCATACTCAGTATCCAGGTAAACAATGTAGCTTTTAACGTTTTTTTAAAGCCTCTTAACAACGTTCCAACATAATATAGCCATAAATATATTGTGGAGATTTAAAAAAAAAACGAAAAATCAATAAAGTAGTTGTCCCGCAGTTCTCTTAAAAACTTCAGCCAATCCTATCAGATAAGATTGGACAATCCAGCTGTCTGTCTGCCGCATTTCCTCACTGCTTGGGTTCACCATTAATCCGCCCGGACACATTTTCTGTCTGAACATCCCGGAAGTGAAAGGAGGACAGAATTAGCTGGTGGTCAGTGCTTTCATTTTAAGATAAAAATACCAGAGTCCCCCCAAAAAACACCTTTTCAGCTAGCAGAAAACTAAAATCGTTTGGAGGTGAAAAGAGGAAAAGCTGGGGGAACATTTCTACGCTGAAGTTAGACTCTGCTTTGTTATCGTCGCAAAACGGAGTCCCATGTCCGCGGGAGGCTGGCGTACCGATTATACCCGACGGGAGGGGTGAGTGCTCTGAGTCGTGTTTCTGTAAACTAGCTAGCGAGACCTAGCTTGTTTACCTGGCTACTGAGTATGGCTTTAATGACGTCGTTCACACTCTGGGCAGAAGTGACCCAAACCAGATGTTTTTGCCCGTATCTGAATTCTTATGACTGTCTAAACGGCACTAATTGGGGGTAGGGCTGGGTATCGTAACACGGTACTACTGTGGTACCGACCGAAAACCTTTGGTAGGTACCGATACCGAAAAAAAAAAAGTTTTTCGATACTACGTTTGGGTAGTTTTACAATAAAATGTCCCTTTAAATGCGCCACTCCAGCCCCGCTCTGATCAGTGACACACAGGCTGAGGGACACACAGCCCCTCCCTCTGCTCTCCGCTCTCCTCTCCTCTCAACACTTACGGCAAAAAAAAAAAAAAAAGTGAGCCGTGACCCGGGTCTGGAGAAGCGGAGGTAGACGAAGCGAGACCTTCCTCTCTTGTTTAACACTCTCTGGTACCGACCGGACCGTCAGAACGGCGGGTTAAAGAGATCAGACCCGAACACCGTGTTTGTTCAGAGTCAACCCGCAGCAGCGCAGCTCCGTTTTCACCCGCTGAAGCGTCGGAGCGGCAACCTCCTCAGGAGGAAGCAGAACACATGCGCTGTTTTTTTATTGCATTTAAAAAATCTGCAAGGCCACGAGACGTCCTGTTTTATTTAGGAGGATTTACTTTTTATTAGAGACCATAGAGGCTCTGTTATCAGCAACGATGTGGAGGGTTTTCCTCTCTGGTTCAGGTTTTCCTGTGCCCCCCCATCCTGGCTCCTCCAGAGTAACACTAGTTTCTGGTCGACCTGAATCCGTGTACTCTTTATTAGCAAAAAGGGAATAATGAAATAATGAAAACGGATCTGTTTTCCTGTATTTCTGATTGTTTTTCCATAACAAAAACCAAATAACTCTTAAATCTGGATATTCAGTTTCCCTTTCAGAAACAAAACAACAAAAGAAAGAGTTCATGGATTGAATGACAGCCTAGTTAGTTCCAGAGGGAAGAGATAAATAAATAATAATAATAATAAATGCATAAATATGCCATAAAACTGTTTTTTTTTTTTTTGTTTAATTAAAAAAAAAACTTTAAGTACTTGTTATTTTCTCTAAAAATTATACATATAGGTATTGGGAAAAAAGTATCGTTAAGGTACCGGTATCGAAAAATATTTAACGATACCCAGCCCTAATTGGGGGTTTTCCAAGTCCGACCCAAGGCACTTTCACATGAGTATAGGATAAGATTTGTGTCAAAAGGATGAACCAAAAAATACAGTCACACACAAAATATATCAATCAATCAATAAAAACTTTATTATAAAGTGCCTTTAGGTACACTCATCTGTAATAACCTTAAATGGAAACAATACTCAGATCAGGTCTATAAAAAAGCCAATAAAAGATTATATTTTCTTAGACAGTTAAAAAAATTCAGAGTCAGACAAAACATCATAATTCAGTTCTACACCGCCATCATTCAGAGCATGCTCACCTCATCCATAACAGTCTGGTATGGTCATTTGGACTCCCACTCACGCAAAAAACTACAGCGAATAATAGACAAATCATCTAAAATTACAGGTCATACCCTCCCCTGCTTGGACACACTGTATCATAAACGCATCACACAACGAGCAGTAAAATTCACCTCGGACCTTCTCATCCTGCACATCACCTGTTCACTCTGTTACCTTCTGGTAGACGCTACAGGTCCCTGCGTACAAAATCAGTCAGATTCAAAGACAGTTTTTGCCCAACAGCCGTACGGACATTAAACCAAGGAACCATCTAAAGTATTCATAACTGTCTGCCTACTGTTTGTATTGCGTGTACTGATTGACACTGAGATGTGAGCATGTCCTTGCTGTACTGAAAACAAATTCCACCAACTCGTTGTGTGGCCATTAATAAATGAATCTGAATCTTTCATATGAAGACATTGCAACCCAAGGTGCTTTACAGGTAAAAAAATGACAAAATATCAAAATAAAGTAACCAAAAAGAACAATTCATGAGCAAAAGTATGAAATTCAAAAGCAAAAAGAGAACTCTAAAAACTAAATATATGAATTCAGATTTAAATATTTTGCTTTCTAAGCCAAAAACTTATGTTTACTTCTTAACAATTTGCTTCTGCTTTTTGCTTTTGAAAGAAGGTCTCAGTGGGAGGGGCTTTCTAGTGCTTCAATCTCATTGGTTATGAGGGTTTGGAGCAGGTGGCTCCATATCGATGGCAAACAGCTAGAGTGTCCAAACCCTCATAACCAATGAGATCGAAGCACTAGAAAGCCCCTCCCACTGAAACGTTCTTTCAAAATCAAAAACCCAGAGCAGAAGCAAAACCGATGTGCAGCAAAGCAAAGAGCTGTCGGCAGAACCAACGCCTGCCCTTCAGAATAAAAGCCTAAATGGTCAGAATGAAGCAGAATTAAGTGAGAACCAAAAAGGCGTTTCAAATAAACAAAATATCAATTAAGAAGTAAAAATATAGTTTAGAAAAATCAATATTTAAATATAAATTTGTTTATTTTGTTTTTAGAGTTATATTTTGATTTAGAATTTAACACTTTAACACTGAAATGTTGTTTTTGGTGGCTTTTTAAAATATATTCTGTGTGTGACTGTCTTTCACCTTTTTGGCACAAATCTTGTCCCATACACGAGGTCCTAAAATCATGCAAATCTGAAGTTTTTCAAAGTGACCTCAGTGAGCGGTCGTGTTACGTTACAGACTTCTGCTCTGAAGGGATGATCGGGATGTGGGAAGATCACATGTAAAGTAGTGGATGGAACAAGTTTCCCTTTAATTACTTCTAATTAGGGATGCACGATAATATCGGTTACAGATAATTATCAGCCGATAGTGGACAATTATGATGTCATACAGATAATTCCAATGATTACAAATTCACAGATAAAATGGACCGATAATAAACTCAGACTGCACACTCGCGCTTTGATTTTCCTCCTGAAAATATTCTAATATTAGTCTTTTTCTCTCCCCCGCCCTTCCTGCAAGGCAGGAGGATAAAATGAAAAGTCAGATAATAATGATAATGTTAAATTAATACAGTTGAAAATTACTAAAAATATTAATTTATATCAGACATTATAATCAAATAATTTTGAAAAAGACATATTTGCAGTAGTGCTGTAAGTTTACTGAATTAAATCAGACCTACAGTCTGTACTTAGAAATCATTTTCTCTGAGGTATTTTAAAAAAAGCAATTATCGCTTGATTATTGGATATAAGAAGTAGAAATTATTGTTTATCGTATCGGTCCTAAAAAGTCATTATCAGGCGTCTCTACTTCTAATGTGTGCCGCATGTAACATCACATCACACCGTCGCTCCAGAGCTGTAGGCTGTTCATACTAGAGTCTGATGCTTCTAAGACTTTGACGTTTTCCCTGAATGGTTACGCAGCTGATGCTGGACACGTGGAACGAGTCGATTTTTTCCAACATAAAGGGCCGCCTGCAGGACAGCGCTATGAAGCTGGTGCACGCCGAGAGGCTGGGGGAGGCCTTCGACTCCCAGCTTGTTATAGGTGTACGCGAGTCGTACGGTAAGAGACCGCCAACGGCACACGTAAACCTTCATCATCGTCATCGTGTGCAGAGATATTAAACGAAACGGAACCATCGATGACCTCGTTTTGCTGTTTCTCTCCCTCCAGTTAATCTGTGTTCTAACCCAGACGACAAGCTGCAGATCTACAGGGACAACTTTGAAAAGGCCTACCTGGACTCCACGGAGAGGTTCTACAGGACGCAGGCGCCGTCCTACCTGCAACAGAACGGCGTACAAAACTACATGAAATACGTACGTCACCACACCCTGATCATCTGAGAAACAGGATTAGTATTAAAGTCTAGTCTCTAATAGAAATATGGAAAAAGATCTTTTATTGTTTTCAGGCTTATTCTGATTAAGTGGCTGTGTCTGAATTCAGGGGTAGGACGCTTCTGAGAACGTGGACTTGCTGGTCTACCTAGGTTGGGTCCTTGCTTTACCGCTAAGACCGGAAATAAGCGGCTCTGAATTCAGACGGTCTAGCCTCATACTTATCCCCGCCCCTCAGTCCAGTCGCTTAGCAACCGTGACGGCGCCGACAGACAGGCTAAAGCTAATAAAATGGATCTAAAGAAACACTTGAAGCTCTTTTATGGTGACTTATTTCCTAAAATTCCATTTAAAACATTCAAGCTAGCTGACATTGATTTCTTGTCTTAAATTACATGAAAAATAAAACATTTAACTTCTTTTGTGGAGATTTTTATTATTAAACTTCATATAAAAATAAGCAAAACATTCCTAAACACAAGCTTTTTATAGTCTTTTGAGAAACTGACATTTAAAACTGGACAGCTCTCTGGTTTTTTCTGCCACTGCTGCAAAATTGAACCAGTAGAATCCAACGGCCGGCACGCAAAGCATCCTGGGATAGCCTTGGCCAGCGAGGATACACCAGACCCGTCTTCGAAATTGGGGTGGAACGAGGACGCATTTGAGGACACATGAATGAGTATCCTTCGAATTCGGACAGCACTCGTCGCGGCGCTGTGACGTCATCGGCCTCGAAATGCGTCCTCATAAACGTCCTACCCCTGAATTCAGACACAACCAGTGACTCCTTCAGGAGGAAGTGTTTTAACAGCTGGAGCATCACATGATTTATGTCAAATTAACACACGAGGGATGTTTTGGGATTTTATTTAGACAACAAAATGTTTAATTTTAAAGTTTATACTGTATTGTAAGTGAGGCTGCAGATGTAGGTGTTGATGTGTGATTCCCTGCAGGCAGATTCAAAGCTAAGAGAAGAAGAGAAGAGAGCACTTCGATATCTAGAGACGCGTCGTGAATGTAACTCTGTTCAAGCAGTAAGTGTCTCAAATCAGTTTGTTTTCATTTCGGCTTCTTCAGCCTCTTTTCCCAACAGAAGCGAGGTTTTCAGATCCTAAAAACACACACCGGTTTCATCGTTGTTGTTGTTTCCTCACAGCTTATGGAATGTTGCGTTAACGCTTTGGTGACGTCGTTCAAAGAGACCATCTTGGCTGAATGTCCAGGGATGATCAAACGTAACGAGACGGAGAGTGAGTCCCTCTGCTCTGCGATGAAACAACCTGCATTATTTTTAACTTTTCACGTATTCTTAGCTGTTTTTGCAAGACTCTGATTATTATCAGCTGCTGTTCATGGCATCAGTTTAATCACTGCATCAGCTAGAGTTTAAAACTAGAAAGAGTTTGGTTTCTTCCTGTGGACCGGAGGGGGCGGGGCACAACAGGCCTGCAGAAAATCTATTGAAGATTTTCTATGATTATTTGGACAATCCTCTGCTTTCTTCTTGAGGAAGTTTTATACCAAAAAGTTTTTGGATAATAGCAAAATACTCTTTAAACTTTGTGTTTTTGTAGATAAAGAATTAGAAGTAAATGGTGTTTTTGATGTTTTGATAATAAAATATTTCATTAGATCAATTTAAACGACTCAAGTTTGACCTTTTATAACCAGAACTTACACATTTAGTTCTATCCACGTTTCTTGTTTTTAACAGACTTTTCTTTCTGAGCAGAGTTGCACCTGATGTTTTCACTGATGGACAAAGTTCCCAGTGGGATTGAACCCATGCTGAAAGACCTGGAGGAGCACATCATCAATGCTGGATTAGCAGACATGGTGGCTGCTGCTGAGACTATCACTACCGTACGTCCACTAACTCAAAGCTCAGCAGGTTTTAGGTGCATCGGTGGTAGAAAGACCCAGAAAATGTTGGAAGACGACGACAGTCCTGTCTGTGCTGCTTAAATGAGTCTGTGTGTTCATCCAGGACTCTGAGAAGTACGTGGAGCAGCTGTTAACTTTGTTTAACCGCTTCAGTAAGCTGGTTAAGGAGGCGTTCCAGGACGACCCTCGCTTTCTCACAGCAAGAGATAAGGTGCGTTTACCTTTAACACACACACACACACACACATATATATATATAGTTCATAGTTTATGATCCAGGAACCGTGTTTTGTGATTTCTAAATAATGTATTACTTCAGCCTTGTGTTTACATGCTAACAGCGTTTTAGGAGCCCTAAAGCTGTATTTAAAAAACCTGTTCCAGAGTGAATAAATCTCAGAACTCGATTCTGTTTTTTTATGTTAACAGAGAAAATGACAGATTACATACCTCGGGGTTCTTGAAATCTTTCTTTTTTCTTTTTTTTCTTTCTGTATTTATTTTGGTTTGTAACATTAACATAAAATTAGTTTTCTTTTCAAACAAACAACAAGATTTAGGGATGCTCGGTATTGGCTTTTTTACCGATATTGTCTAACTCTTAATTTCCGATACCGATATAAACCGATACCGATATAAGCGTGGTAGCTCTCATTAAAAAAAGACAAACACAGTATTTAATGCAGGTGTGCCAAATAAATAAAAATCTAGTCGAGCCTTGCGGTACACCACATATTACTTTTTCCTCCTTGAAATCCTTGAAAAAACTTGAATTTAAAGTTTAATTTCTGTAAGTGTAAACCATCAGAAATGTAAGGTGCTGGAATGTAGCATAGCGTCTTTATTTATAGCACTTTAAACAATACAAGTGCTAAACACTAAAATAAACATAAAAGATAAACCAGGACAATAAAATACAGACAGGTTAAATCAATAAACCAGACCATAAAACCAACACGTGTCTCTTCTTACTCTTCTCATCTTGAAAGTGCTTAATCATAAGAAGGAACTGATGCTTGTGCTGTTCAGAAACTTCACTAAATCCTCTCTAAGCAGGCTGGTAAACATGGACGACCTACTGGACTCACCACGGAGCAGGACTAGACGAGGAACCCAGAGAAACCTGAATAGTTTCACAGCATTCTGGGTCGTTTTTGGTGTGAATGAAAACAAATCTGCAAACAGTGGCGTGTGCACAAGGATATTTAGAGAAATGACCAACTAAAAATGAGTTGGTTTCAGTAAGGACGAGACTAAGTTACAATAAGAACACTGAAAATATTCTACATCTTCTAAATCGTCTCTGTATTTATTCACAACTCGTTTGTGTAGCTTTCTGTTTTCTCTTCCACCTACTGACTGCTGTTAGAGACATTACCCCGTTAGTCAAATAAAAGCTTTAACATTCATTTTTTCCAACATTTCTCGTGACAATAGCCTAAAGAAAAAATTAAATGAATTTATTTTGTAGTTCAGTTTCTTTCTGTTTTATTTTAGGCGTACAAGGCTGTTGTTAATGATGCTACAATCTTTAAACTGGAGCTGCCTGTGAAACAGAAGGGGTGAGTCAGCGTTAACTATGACTATAACTAGTCCCTGTGTTGTGAAGTTTGTGTAAATGTGTGTTGGTGTGCCCAGTGTGGGTATGAAGACTCAGCCGGAGTCGAAGTGTCCTGAGCTTCTGGCGAACTACTGTGACATGTTGCTGAGGAAAACGCCGCTCAGCAAGAAGCTCACCTCAGAAGAGATAGAGCTGAAACTCAAGGAAGTGGTGAGTCTCAACAACTCAAGAGATAACTGTTATTATGATGTCGTTCACGCCCAGTTCTCACACTGGTTTACCTTCTGCAGCTCTTGGTGTTGAAGTACGTCCAGAACAAGGATGTTTTCATGCGGTACCACAAAGCTCACCTGACAAGACGCCTGATTCTGGACATTTCAGCCGACAGCGAGATTGAAGAGAACATGGTGGAGTGGCTCAGGGTGAGTTGAGGCCGGTTCACATGGCAAGAGTTTACAGAAGATTTTTGTCCTGAATCTCCTCATCTGACAATATAAGGATGCCCCTGATTACCGTAATGTCTCTAAAGATGATCTTATCAGATATTCCTGCAGTGTGTGCTCTGTCGTGTGTTAAAGCTGCACTCGGTAGATTGGTAAACGATGTAGCTTTTAATGTTTTTTTTCATGCCTCTTAACAACGTTCTAACATAGTATAGCTATAAATATATTGTGGCAATTAAAAAAAACAAAACAAAATAAATCAAAGTGGTTGTCCGGCAGTTCTCTAAAAACCTCAGCCAATCATACGCATCGGACTGAAAGCAACTACTGGACAATCCGGCTGTCTGACTCGCCGAAGCGCCTCACTTCCTGGATCCTCCATTAATGCTGCTGGAGCATTTTAAAGCAGAACATCCAGGAAGTGAGAAAAGGACAGAAATGGCCGACTGTTAGCACTTCAATTTTAGGAAAAAATACCAGAGTCCCAAAAGGGAAAACATCTTTTCAGCTAGCAGGAAACAAAAAATGTTTGGACGTAGAAAGAGGAGAAACCAGGGGGAACGTTTCAACAGCTGGTGCTCTGTATCGTTACCATAGCAATGCAAGGTCCCATGTCCCATGAAGGCTGACCTACGGATTATACCCGACGGGAGGGGTGAGAGCTCTGGGTCGTGTTTGTGTAAAATAGCTAGCGATACCTAGCTTGTTCACCTTGTTACCAAGTGCAGCTTTAAAGGAACTAGGGTCAGCTTTGAGAAACGAACCTCATGAGCGCCTCGCCTGGCGCTGCGAATAACTGCAGCCTTGAACGGGAGCGCGCACAAACTTCTCACTAGTTCATAAGGGTTCAACCAAAGGCAGACATGCCTGGAGACATGATTCCATAAATAAAAATACATTTTATTAATACAAAAGGAAATATAGTAAAACAATGCCCCGCGACACACACACACACACACACAGGGTCAGATCTAGAGAGCCGATCTAACAGAGCTAATCTCGCTAGCCGCTATGTTCCAGTCCTTCCCAGCTGCCTGTATCGCTAAAAGCTTTAATCAGTCGGTGTTCTCTGACTCCTGGAGGTGAGTTTGAGAAATCTAGGGTGATAGAATCATGTCCCTCCGCCTCTATCACCCTAGATTTCTCAAGTTTGCATCACGGAGTGGAGCTCCGGAGCACCCAGAGGAGCGTGCGCTGCACATCCGCCTTTGATGCACTGTAAGCGGACTGAGGTCCAGGAAACAGTCGGGGATTTGAGGCCTATCGTCCAGAGACCCATAAACATGGACAGATCGCTGTGCGGTCGCCTATAACAGCACCTTTAGCTCTGTGGAACCCTATAATCCATCAGAGAGGTTTTCAGCTCCATAAACAAGATAACACCAGTTTGATGAGAAAAACCACTGATTCAGACGAAGGAAGTCCGCCATTGACCAGCAACACAACACAACGGTGCAATGCTGCCACCTACTGGATATACATTTATTATTACTTTGTTAGCTTCCAGAACGAGCAGCAGCGTCAGTTGACGTCACATCCGTAGGACAGCGCGGGAAATTCGTTCCTGAATTGCAGAACATTTTACAGCTCACAGCCTGTTCAGGATTATGGAATGATACATGGTGGACTCGTTCTTTTTTATTTAAAATGCTTCATCACTTAAAACTGAACATACATGATTATTTTTATTTAGAATCCTGCCCCTATTCCCTTTAAGTGTGCTCTGTCGTGCATGGTGTGTAAAGCGTGCTCTTGTCCGCTCGGAAGGACGTCAGGATTGGTCCAATCACAAATCGGGGAAATCCAACATGTTGGATTGTCTTGACTCGATATCACACTGTGGTCAGTGTCTCCCCCTGAGGAGTAGTCTGCGGAATGTGACCTGTAGCCAATCAGAGAGCGAGTTGACAGACAGAATCCCAAATTAAAACAGCTGTTTGTATTCTTTCTTATACCTGGCAACAGAACTGTTCTCAGTTCATTGTTTATAATAAAAATAAAAGCTGTCATGTTTGTTTACTCTGGAGTCACGTTTGATCTCAAGAAGTTCTGCGAGATTTCACGTCTGACCTGAGAATGTTGGTGGGTGAAGTCGGATCATGTGTGTTGTCTCGTCAGTGTGACCCCATGTGAACCGGCCGTTAGACTATTAGTTATTTTCGTAGAATTTAATGGTTATTTAGTAAATAACCATTAAATTCTACGAAACGTCCAGCCATCGGTCGTTACAGCGACGCTCTCTGCCTCCTTCAGGCTCTGAACAACTTTGGCCTTACACTCCTCGTAGAGATTAGGAATCACTGTGCGAGAGAAATGCACACGTGATGGAATGTTGTACTTTGGTTCCAACGTGTTCAGAAGTCTCCTAAATCCCTGATTTTCCAGAACAGAAAACGGCCTCATGTCTGTTGCAATAAAAATGCCGATGTCTCTGGTGATTGCTGCAGCTCTAGCGCTTGAGTGTGGAAACCGAGGTGTAAAGGCATCTTTCAGCGTTGTCTGACCTTTTGGAACTGTCTTCACTGGTGCTGCTGATTTAAATGCGGTGCTGTGATGGTTCTGAAGGTGTTTCTGCATTGTGCTAGTGTTAGCCGCGGTGTACGGTATTATTTTCTTGCAGTGCTTACATATTGTTCGTGTTTTGTCCGTCGCTCTGTTGCCATCTCTGGTTTCTACTGGAAATCCAAAATGTTGCCAAACAGATGATTTGAACGTAGTTGGGGCATCTTCTATCAAAACGTCTTCAGGCGAAGCCATGCCGACCGCAACTGGCTAACGCTGCAGCGTCTCGCGAGATAGCAGTTACCTTGACGAGAAATATCGTGAGGTTTTAATACACCCCTATTATTTACAAATGTAAATATGATAAATCATGTATAACTTCTGGTGCATCTGGGGATTAAGTCCAGCAGGAATTTATTAGCAATTTTCCTGAAATAATTGTGGAATAATTGAGAAGATTTAAAATGGCAGCAACACACTTTGGTCTTGGCTGCCCTCTACTGGCTGTTAGCTCATCAGTCCTACTACTCTATTCGTCTGAATAAAAGCTGTAAAAAAAAAAAAAAGCAGCAATTAAGATGGTAAACATTTTTAACTTTTACACATAAACTTCAAATTGACCAAAAAGAAGCAGAGCCGCCTTTCAGCTCTTATAACAGAATAAAAAGACGATGGGGTTAACCTTTTCTCTGAACTGATCATGAGATTTTCATTTAGGATGAGGAATAGTCAGGGTTTTTTTGTTCTCTTTCTGATTGTGTGCCTTTAATCCTGTGTGTCTACGTCGCTGTAGGAAGTAGGAATGCCTGCTGATTATGTGAACAAGCTGGCCAGGATGTTTCAGGACATCAAAGTCTCAGAGGACCTCAACCAGGTCTTCAAAGAGATGCACAAACACAACAAGCTGGCTCTGCCAGGTACCGCATGCAAACACACCTAATGAGGGGGGAAATCATTACACACAGTCTTCATCAGAGCTCCTCCTTCTCCCTGCAGTGGACAGCGTGAACATTAAGATCCTGAATGCTGGAGCTTGGTCACGAAGCAGTGAGAAGGTTTTCGTCTCACTTCCCACGGAGCTGGAGGACCTCATCCCCGAAGTGGAGGACTTCTACAAGAGGAATCACAGCGGCCGTAAACTCCACTGGCACCACCTCATGTCCAACGGCATCGTGAGTAGAAATAAAACACCTCCAGCTGCTGCGAAGAGCCAAAAATCAAAACCTCATCTCTGAATCTGGAACTTTTCATCCTGTTGATTATTTCTGCATGGATATCTGTTGTTTAGCTTTTAACTTGGAGTTGTAATTCTAGCGTTGATATGAGCTGTTCACTGAGCAGTCAGTAGCTCACTGGACTGCAGTCAGTTGGAGATGGAAAACTGAGAATTTTCGGTTAAAATTACTTTACATTTTTAGCAGGTTTCCTCTATGGTTGAGTCTTGTGAAGTTTTTAAACCTGTCCCCATGTGAGGACATTCAGAACCCCTTCAGACATTTCAGGACATTTTGTTGACTTCCTGGTAAATTCCATTCACACTGTCACCAACAGTCGCAGCTCAGTGAGACGCTGGTTTGAGCATCAGGCTAAAGTCCACTCTTCACCGTTGTTTCTCCTCCTTTCTGCTCAGATCACCTTTAAAAACGAGGTGGGCCAGTACGACCTGGAGGTAACGACGTTCCAGCTGGCGGTGCTGTTTGCCTGGAATCAGAGGCCCAGAGAGAAGATCAGCTTTGAGAACCTGAAGCTGGCCACAGAGCTGCCTGATGCCGAGCTGCGCCGAACACTCTGGGTCAGACTTCCATCGTTTTATTTACGTTTGTTCACTTCAGACACTTTTATCCAAAGCAAGCATTTTGTGATCTGTGGGAGGTGTAAGGAGTCAAAAGGTCGAGGAACTTAATCGGGGGAAACCCAACCACCCATCACGGGTAGAACATGCAGTAGGCTGCAGCCAGGATGTGAACCTGTGACCTTCTTTCTGCCAGGCCACGGTGCTACTCATGCAGCCAGTATTATTTATTTGAATATTCTTGTACAAGATTAAAGCATAAAATGGGATTTTATTGGCACTAATATTATTTGAGGAGTTAACTTCAGTTAAACGACACCTGATCAACAGTTCTGACATCCTACACGAATATTACTTTCTCTTCCTGTCGACTATTTAAAAGGTTCAAACATACCCAATACTACAGCCCTTTAACTTATAACACATTTACATTTTATGTTTCAAGTGTTTTACCCAACTCCATTTACCCAACGCCATTTATTTCAGGTGAATAAAACAAAACAAACTAGAAAAGTTGCATTTCTTACAAAAATGCAAAGTTTGAATGCATTTATGCTGAATGATAAAGCTGAAATTGCACAAAACCAGCTGAATATAGCTGAAATGAGCTGAAATTTAGCTTAACTCTAAATATTTGCAGAAAAATTTTAATTGCTTAAGTTTAATGAAGCTTGAAATTGTGGATACAATTTGAAGGATTTGCATTGGTTTCAATGAGAGTGCAAGGGTTGGAAATTGCATAATATTTCAAAAAGCATAAATTGTATAATTGCATAAAGTCATTAGCAGAAAGAGCATAAGTAGCAAAATTGTTTAAGACCAAAAGTGCGTAAATAGCTTAAGAATTGTTGCAGAAAAGGTGTAAGAATTTGCAGAAATGCGTTGAAGTCGATGGGGAAAAAATGAGTACAAATACTTGAATATTTCAAAAAGTACTATGAATATTTGTACAAAACGTCATAGTCTGCATGTCCCGAATGAGCTGAACGTTTTGATGTATAATTAGTTGAAATTGGCTGAAAATTGTGGGAGAAGCACGGCAAAAAACAGCGGAAGTTGAATAATAATAAAGAAAAACAGGAAAACATTAGTTTGAATGCATTCAAACTAATGAGAAAAAAGAGAAACATTACCGTCTTGGTTGAAGCTGCTCTTCTTCATCCTTAAACGCATTTAGAATGTATATTTCCTTTAAACTGGCTGATGTTTTTCCTTTGTTCTCCATCCGTTGTTGTGTTTAACATCCTGAAGCTGAACCTAAATCTGTGTTTTCATCTTTGCAGTCTCTGGCTGCGTTTCCTAAACTGAAGAGGCAGGTTTTGTCTTACGACCCTCCAGTTAATTCGCCCAAAGACTTCACAGACGGCACGCTCTTCTATGTCAACCAGGAGTTCTCACTCATGTATGGATTCACATTCGACCCTTTTCTTTACTAAACAAAGATTCTTCCCTAACAGCTGAATTTACTGAGACATGTTGAAGTAACAGATCTGTTCATGTTGCTCATTTAGAGTTTAGATTTTTGGTGAAACTGTTTCTATTTTTGCGTCATTTTCTCAGCAAAAACTCTAAAGTCCAGAAGCGGGGAAAGATCAATTTGATTGGTCGCCTGCAGCTGACAACGGAGCGAATGAGAGAGGAGGAGAACGAGGGGATCGTTCAGCTCCGAATACTCCGAACTCAGGTTTGAAAAATACAACTCCCACAATGCCTTTGTCTGTTAGGATGGAGTAGAGTCTCTGCTGTTTTCTGATCTGGTTTTGTTTTAAGGTGGAATGCTCCAGTCTAACTTACAGGAGTGTGTTTACGCCCAAAACAGACCTCTGCACAATTCAGTTAACAGCAAAAAGAGGACCAGTACTCTACTGTCATATTTTTATTATTTAATTCGTCCAGTTTTACGAAAATCAGTCAATCAATTAACAAAAAAACACTTAACAGTGACGACCTTCTCTAACCTCATAAGACAACTAATCCCATCAGGCCATGGTTACATTCTCTACAAATAAAACCCAAATATAAACAAGAAATCCCAAATTTGATGATTAAAAATAAAATGCATCAATGATCGGAGGACATTTAACGTTTAGATCAGCTGATTACTTTATTTATTTTGTGTTTATTTCGTGTTCAGGAGGCCATCATCCAAATCATGAAGATGAGGAAGCGCATCAGCAACGCCCAGCTGCAGACGGAGCTCGTAGAAATCCTGAAGAACATGTTTCTGCCTCAGAAGAAGATGATAAAGGAGCAGATCGAGTGGCTCATCGAGCACAAGTATATAAAGAGGGACGAGGCGGACATCAACACCTTCATCTACATGGCCTAGGCGGCCAGGAAGGAGATCATTTATGCCATTTTTAACTGCTGGCCTTCAACTGGCGCTTTAAAATCAGACGAACGGAGAGGAGCAAAAGGATGTCTGAAGAGAGGAAGAGGGACGATGATAAACCGGGAGGTCGCTGAAGGAGGAGGTGGAGCTTTCTCTACAGAAGTGTGGATGTTTTTCTGTTTGAGACGCCGGAGCGTTATCGGAGCCACTAAAAGATGTAGCGTTGAGTCATCGGCCTGTCGGTTTGTCCCTGCTGCCATCTAGTGTCCGATGAGAGGAAATGCATGACGGTTTGAGCCTTTTACAAGAAACTGGGAGGAAAAACGACGTAGTTAAATAATAAAATTAATACTTCCTGCCTTACTTTTCTCAGCAGCGAGCTGCAGAAGAGACGGAGGTGAAACGTGGGGCGAGAGGAGGACGAATGTTACTAGCTGATGCTGGTCTTTTTACTTTCACTTGATGCCACAGCTGCGTCCCTCCTAATCGCCATCGGTCTGGTTTTTCTGACAGGAGACGCAAAAATCTCAAGTGAAAGTCGCCAATGAGAAGAAACTGAGATAAACTAGTTCAGTCCACCGAGGAGCATTTTGCCAAATCGTGTGTGTGTGTGTGTGTGTGATGAGTGTGTGTTCGGGTGCATGGTGTGTATCTGGTCTTTTAGATGTGTGTATGTGTATGTGCACTTTCAAACAGCATGCTGCTCCGTTTTTTCCCCTCTAGTGGAAATCCTTTCATACTTTGTGATTGTGTTAAAGAAGTGTGACTTTCAGATCAACGCTGATGTTTAGTTGATTTCTCTGAGTGAAGTTCAACATGTTTTTAGTCTTCGTTGGACATTTAACATGCTGCAAACTATTTATTTGGTGCGTGAGAACCACGGACCCGCGCTCGGGACATCATGAAGGTAAACGCAGCCTCGGTCAATCGATGAGGACGCCGTGGAAAACACGCGACCAGGTAAAGGTTTTGAGTCCGTAAAATAAAACCAGAAGCCCCTTCAGTCAGGACCAGAAGTACTTGGACAAGATAAAACCATCTTTTAGTTCATTTGGTTCTAAATAAAACTCTAAGACGAAGTGCCAAGTCTCAGCTGTAGTCTGAATGTTTTTACATCAGCGATTTGAACACACGGTGCATGAAGTTCAATAACATTAAGTGCACATGAACAAGATCTCTGTATTAAATATTTCTTGTAAAATTTCCACTCTGTGCTAATGTTGAGTTTTGTACGTCGGCAAACACTAAATATCTGAACAGTTCTGAGCTGGATCAGTTGAATCTTATTTAGTTTGAATCGTTTTTCCTGCATTTCAGCAAAAATAAGAGGTTCCCAAACATTTCAGCACCTAAAATAACTGATTCTAACCTGATTAAAGCTGCTGTAATAAAACCAGAATGCAAAGTCAAGCAGTTTAATGATAGATTTCTAAATCCAGTGACCTTTTTTTGTTTACCGTAACATTTATGTCTAACATGTTGTCCTGAGGTGGTCCACTTGGTGTTTCTGGCCCCACAGTGGGCTCTGGACCTCAGCGTGTTAGCAGATAGATGAGAGTCCACACTGGAGGATCACTTTGACTTGTTCTGCATTCAGAGATGTTTCTAAAACAGCTGCTTCTCATCCATAGACTTTAGGAAACCGTCTACCTCAGATAACCTGATTATTTGTCCACGTTTTTTCTCACGCCGACAGAAAACTGCACCTTAAAGACTCGTTCATTTAGTTCTGAGCCTCGTTTGAGCTGCGTCATCTAAAACGGCTGCTCGGGAAACATTTAGGAACCAAATGTGTGACTTTAATTTTCTTAAACTTTTGGCACTTTTGCGTTAAATTGGCTGCACAGTTCTTCCTGTTAGGATGTCACATTTTTCCAGTCAAATTTATTTAATTCTCTTTAAATTGAATCTGCTCAAATCTCTAAAGTGTCCAAATGCTCTTGGTCTGGACTGATTTTTATTTTTTACCTCAGTTTGAAACTGACAGACTCAGTTTTTGTGTAAAACCAGGAGTTGGAGTTGAACCTGAAACATCAGAATCCCACCCAGCTGCAGAAATAAATTCCATTAAGAATGAAATGAACTGCCGTTTCCTGGTGGGTCTCCTTTCTAAAGTGGAACTGATCTGTTCATTTAGAATATTTATGTTGACTTTTGCTTTGGATTCAGCAGACGGCACACAGAAACCACCTCCAACTCAGGTGGAGTTGAAGCGAATCAGCTGTTTTGGTGAGAATAACCTGCTGAGCTCCATCTTTGTTGGTTTCAATGATTAAAAAACTACTATAATAACAAGTGTTTCTTCAGTCTTTGGGACATTGGTGATTATTTCTACCTGATACTGCAGTTTTAGATTCTGGATCTGACTGTTGGACAGTTACAATAAACATCAGCAAAGATGTGTTAAAATTATTTGAAATAATTTACAAACTTTATTAACAGGAGACATCTGTGAGAGCTTTGTTTTCATCTGTAAATTAACAAACTTGATGCACATTGTTTAAGTATTATGAGCAAAATTCAGAACAAATTAAACCTTGTTGCTTAATTCTCAGTCAGGATGGAGGAAGTTTAAGCCTGAGCTGGTCCATTTCCAGTATTTAGTTATACTGAGTAGTACGGAAGCGTATTGCATTCACCTGAAATAAATAAAAAGCTGTTTTTCCTGCGTTATCGAGATAATAGCCTAAAGAATCCTTCTGCCTGTTCTGTGGCTAAAAGGAACTCAAACATGTCCTGTTTGTTGAGTTTCATTCACTTTAACTTTTTATTGATTGAGAAACTGGTAAATCATCTTTTCTATGAACTATGTAGATGGATTATTATTCGTTTGTCGATCAGAGCAGACACTAGGGGTGGGTATCGGTATCGGTTTTTCGATAATATCAGCCGATATTGGCAATATCTGTATCGATTTTTGTAATGATGACACACATGACTTTACATACCGTGCACATGTTATACATCAAACTGTTCGGCTACTTCTCCTCTCTCCCAAAATGTCAAAATATAACTAATCTGATGTTTAGTTTTAGAGATATTTTTATTTATTTGGCACACCTTGCATTAAATACTGTCTTTTTTTTAATGAGGGCTACCACGCTTATATCGGTTTATATTGGTATCGGAAAAAGAGTTGGACAATATCTTATATCGGTGAAAAGCCAATATCGAGCATCCCTAGCAGACACCTGAGGGGAGTGCTCCTGTTCAGACGCAGATCCCCTTCAGGTCTTCTGGACGTGGCTGTTTCTCAGGATCAGCTGACTAAACATGGGATGCTTCACAGTTATAAGTTGATGCATCTGAAAGGCATTCAGTCAGTCTGGCTATGTGGAGAGACACAGGAAACAATCAGAAGATTACTAACCATTCTAGACCCTTATTGAGTGCAGCTGAACTCCGACCACAAGGTAGAAGGTCTAGGACCACGTTAGGGTATTATTATCTCGTTAATTCAGAAAACCTGCTTTTTTTTTTTGGCAGAATGCAATACACTTCCGTGTTTTTTTGTTGTTGTTGTTGTTGATGATTTGTGAACTCCTATTTTACATTTAAACTAATTGCATTTGTAAAGCGATGCTCAACTATAGAATTGAATCAGTAAATTCTATTAGTTTAGCTCTGATTTGAAATGATCCTCAGTGTGAGCAGCGAGGAAAACGCTGGATGTTTCATATTGATGACAAACTCCGCTTTCTGCCTGTTGCAGCTGTTTTGTTTTGAATGTCTTTTTAAAAAATGTTTTCTTTTTGTGCTCAAAAAACTGAGATGAGTATTTATTTATTTATCAGGTTTCTGTTCTGTTGTATCCCCAGGTTCAGTGATAGTAAATGAATATTCGTTTCTGTTTTTGATGAAATGAATTAAATTTAGACCTCTTGATAATTTTAACTCCATTTTCGTTTTGCCGTGAACCCTAAATAATCTTGGGGTTTTCACAGGAGACAGAGTATTCATTTCATATTTCACACCCTGATCTGCTCAGCTGGAAGCAAAGGGCTCTCTGTACAGGTGTTTCTTCAAATAAAGGTGAAATGATATGATGAAGCAACATAAAATGATTGAGATTTTTATTCTTTAAACTTTCCCCTCCTAGAGGTTTATGCTGCCTGGTTTGACGAGTTCAAACTTCAACCATCCTGAATCAATTCCAAAACGGATGTAACTGTGTGGAGCTATTGTGGGAAGTTCAATTAATTTAACACCCTAACTGACCTACAGTGGGGGAAATATGCCTGATAGGTTAAAAATTGTACGTTGCTTTTAATAAAAGCATTTGCCCAATAAAAAAACATAAATAAGTGTTTGATCTTCAAGGTTTCCCCACTTTACAAAGAGTAGAGAAGTCTGTGGTTTTCATAGGAACACCTTAACGGTGAGAGAAGAATCTAAAAAAACGTTCCAGGAAATCACATTGTATGATTTTAAAATAACTGTTGGTGATACATTCTGGTCATGTCCCCCTCTGTCCTCTCCTCCTGGTGCAGTCGTCCTGTCCCCACTACAGGAAAACACCCAAACCATGATGTCTCCACCCCCGTGCTTCATGGTTGGGATGGTATTCTTGGGATTGTTCTCGTTCTTCTTTCTCCAAACACGGAGAGTGGAGTTTATAACAAACAGTTCTATCTGGGTCTCCTCTGACCTCCTGACCTCCTCTGGATCATCCAGATGGTCTCTGGTGAACCTCAGATGGACCTGGACATGTCCTGTCTTCAGCAGGAAAACCTACTGCAGGATTTTAATCCATGATGGCGTACTGTGTTACTACTATGGTGACCTTTGACCCTGTGGTCCTCGCTCTCTTCAGGTCTTTGTCCTCCATGTAGTTCTGGGCTGATCAAATTTCAATTTAAAATCTAGTCAGCAGAATTCATGGTTCCATCAGTTCCAGCCAGTGGTCCAGGTCCTGAAGACCAGACCATCACACTACCACCATGTCTGGACAAGGACCAGGAATGGGACACACACCTTCAGATGGAACGGGACACACACCTTCAGGTGGAACGGGACACACACCTTCAGGTGGAACGGGACACACACCTTCAGATGGAACGGGACACACACCTTCAGATGGAACGGGACACACACCTTCAGATGGAACGGGACACACACCTTCAGATGGAACGGGACACACACCTTCAGGTGGAACGGGACACACACCTTCAGATGGAACGGGGCACACACCTTCAGGTGGAACAGGGCACACACCTTCAGGTGGAACAGGACACACACCTTCAGATGGAACGGGACACACACCTTCAGATGGAACGGGACACACACCTTCAGATGGAACGGGACACACACCTTCAGATGGAACGGGACACACACCTTCAGATGGAACGGGACACACACCTTCTGATGGAACGGGACACACACCTTCAGGTGGAACAGGACACACACCTTCTGATGGAACGGGACACACACCTTCAGGTGGAACAGGACACACACCTTCAGGTGGAACGGGGCACACACCTTCAGGTGGAACGGGGCACACACCTTCAGGTGGAACGGGACACACACCTTCAGATGGAACGGGACACACACCTTCTGATGGAACGGGACACACACCTTCAGTTGGAACGGGACACACACCTTCTGATGGAACGGGACACACACCTTCTGATGGAACGGGACACACACCTTCAGATGGAACGGGACACACACCTTCAGATGGAACGGGACACACACCTTATGATGGAACGGGACACACACCTTCAGGTGGAACGGGACACACACCTTCAGGAGGAACGACACACACCTTCTGATGGAACAGGACACACACCTTCAGGTGGATTTTTCCCAGAAGCCTCGGGGAGCACCAAGATGTTTTTAGCTAACCTGAGATGAGCCTTTGTGTTGTTGTTGGTCAGAAGGTTTTGACCTTTGAACTCTGTCATTGAGGACATTTTTGTCCTGATGACCTCTGACCTTACTTTAAACTGAGTAGGGCCTGTTGAACAGTCTTTCTGGGTTCTTTTGGTCTTGAATATCTTTGCATGCTGTGTTGCTTTTTGAGATATTTTAGCCTCAGAGTCCTTCATGTTGTCAGACTGGTTCTATTCTTGATTCTAGAGGTAATCATTCAGGTATGGACGCGGCTGGTGGAGCTGAACTCAGCTTTATGAATAATACAGTTAATCAAAATTAGTTTATGATGTAACACATGGGGCGATAGCTTTTTCACATAAGGCCAGGTTGGTTTGGATAGATTTGTATCTTTAAAAATGAAATCATAATTTGAAAACTGCATTTTATATCTACTCTGGTTATCTTTGTCTGATATTGAAGTTTGTTTGCTAATCGAAAACTAATAAGTGTCAGAAAAAACAAGAGATGTAAGAGGAAATTCTTTTTCACATCACAGTTACTTTACATGACTGTCAAAAAGAGGACGGTCTCTTTAAGAAAATGGCCTGATTCATCTCCTCGCGTCAGTTTGGGTGGGTGCTCTGTTTTCCCCAATATTTTTACTTGGTTTGCTGACGTCTGAAAGTAATATTTTTGTACTAAAATAAATGTTAGTCGTGTATTACTTTGCCTGTACTTGTAACATCCACCGTTTTCTGGTAGTTTATGTTCCAAGGAGACCGTTAGTTTGGAATCACCCCCCTCCCCGCCGGGTGATGGTATCGCCCACTCCCACGGAAACGCCGGCTCCAGCTGAAACCTCAGAGCCGGACAAGCAGGTGGAATTAATTTGTCAGTGAAGCTGAGCAGAGTGAGTACTTAACGGGAATTACAAGGCTTTACATCGTGTCAGTCATCTGACCAACTCAATAAGTAACGTGTATTAACCGAAGCTGACGCTGATTCGATGGGCGTTCGAGGCGTGTGTTGATAAATTACATAACGTTAGGAGTTCTGGAGCCCGCGGTGTGTAGCTAACGCTAGCAAGCTAACAAAAGAAGTCTGCTGTAAACCAAGACCGAGTTCCAGGGCTGGATTACCATTAAAAATGTTTTTTCCCCCCTATTTGATCCAACTCAACCTCCTGTATGATTTATAGTCGTTAATCTAGCCAGCGACTGATAGTATTCGTCACCGTGGTCTGGTCGTGTGAAGCTAATGTTAGCATCAACTCGTTGAATTTGACTAACTTAAACACTCACACGCTGTGGTTAAGAGAAGCTGTGGAAAACTGTTGGGATTTCTCTAATTTGTTGTTTTTCAATGAACGCTGGTTAATGTCGGCGTTTAAAATTCTGCATTTGGATTAATTTCCATCAAAATAAAAACCTTCCAGCCTTGTTTTTTTTAAAGCCACGCTTTGCTCCGGGGAACGTTTCGTGTTCTACGTCATGTCTGACTTCATTTTTTATTTTCCAAGAGTCAACTTCCAGTCTGGACACGGTTTTAAGAGAGAACATCTTGTGACGCAGTTTGCTGTCAGACGGGAGAAGTTCAACCCACCACAGCAGCTGCTTAATTCTTTTTCTACGTATTCGGTTATTAAAAGGAGATGGAGGAACAACACGCTGCTTAATAAAGGGTGCAATCTTCAGGCTTGTCACCAAGCACTTATCAAGTGTGTGAACCCAGTAGGTCAAGATATCACCTCAGTTCAACACTTGATGTTTTAAAGACAGAATGTTTAGTTGTAGGTAGACATCTTTATTTTGCCTGTTTAAAATGAATACGGATGAATGATCTTTGTCACAGACCTGATTCAACAAACCCACAGTCATCTGGACAAAGCTGCAGCTCTGTGAAGATCATGTTACCTAAACCTCAATGATTTACTGAAAAATCTAGTTTCCTTCTGAGATTAATAACATATTTTTGATTGATTGGTTCTATTGTAGCCATTATCTATAGTTTACCAGGCGGTTTGCTGATGATATGTTACCTGTGACAGGTCATTGGAGAGCAGTCTGGCAGACATCAGTACTGGACAAGCTTGTGAGTTAATATTTCTGCTTATTATTTACAGGAGTAAATCTCTAGCATCTGTTTTAATATAACTGGACTAAATGGATGAAGCTCATCTGAACTTTTTTGTTTTTGTTTAGAATTTCATTGATTTGAATGGACCAGGCAGTCAGGAGTATACAGGTAAGAAATTCACGTCATTCTGTTTTAAATAAAAGTTTTAGATTAAAGATGTTTTTCTTGTTTTTTTTTTTTTTTTTGCTTCCCAGTACAAACAATGAAGGTGCTCCTAACTTCATTTTTTGGGGGCATTTAATGCAAATGTTTGGAGAGTAAAGTTGTTTGTTTGAGGGGGGGGGGAGATAAGGAATTTAAGTTTCCCCTCTTCCAAAGAGTGGAGACTTTTGTAATTTTCATCGTAGAAACACCAACTGTGAGAGAGAAGATCACATTGTGTGAATTTTGAGTCTTTATTTTATTGCATGAAATAAGTATTTCCAGGTCAGACGTTACCTGTGGTTCTTGACCAGGTCTCCATCACTGCAACAGGGATTTTGACCCACTCTCCACCATACAGATCTTCTCCAGATCATTCAGTTTTGGGGGGCTGTTGCTAGGCAACATGGAGTTTCAGCTCCTCCAAAGACCTTCTCTTGGGTTCAGGTCTGGAGACTGGCTAAGCCACTCCAGGACCTTGATGCTCCTGACGGGGCGTCCTTAGTTCCCCTGGCTGTGTTTCAGGTCACTGTCCTGTTGAAGACCAGCCATGACCCATCTTCAGTGCTCTGACTGAGGGAAGGAGGTTGTTGACCAGAATCTGGTGATCCGTGTCTCCATCCGTCCTCTTCAATAGTGCAGTCATCCTGTCCTCATCGCAGAAAAGCATGATGTTTTACCTCTGTTCTTCATGGTCGGGATAGTATTCTTGGGATTGTTCTTGTTCATCCTCCTCCAAACACGGTGACTGAAGTTTCTACCAAAAAAAGTCCTATCTTGGTCTCGTCCTGACCTTCTCCCAGACCTCCTCTGGATCATCCAGATGGTCTCTGGTAAACCTCAGATGGACCTGGACATGTCCTGTCTTCAGCAGGAGGACCTACTGTAGGATTTAATCTATGATGGTGTAGTGTGTTACCAATGGTGACCTTTGACCCTGTGGTCCCTGCTCTCTTTAGGTCCTGGACCAGGTCCTCTCCTGTAGTTCTGGGCTGACCCCTCACCTTTCTCCTGATCACTGATTCTCCACCAGACCAGGTCTTCATGGAGCTCCAGTCTGAGGGAGACTCATCTGCAGTTCCTCACCCAGCTGTTAGCTTGTTGTCCTGTAGCCCATCCCCGCCTTGTGTAGATCTACAGTTTAGTCCCTGGTGTCCTCAGACAGCTCTCTGGTCTCCATGGTGGAGAGGGTGGAGTCTGATTGGTTGAGTGTGGACAGGTGTCTTTATACAGGTAACCAGTTCAAACAGGTGTAATAAGTGGAGGATAGGAGGACTTCTAAAAACCAGCTAACAGGTCTGAGAGAGCCAGAGTCCTGCTGGTTGGTAACGGATCAAATATTTAATTAATTAGCATTTTATTGCATGAAATATTTAAAAATCATTCGATGTCATTTTTCTTGTTCTTTTATTTTTCACTTCTTCCTGGGGTTTCCTTAAAGCGGCTCTCTGGATTATTTTTCTCTGTATCAAAGTTTTCTAAATGTTCTAAATGATATTTCAGGTCTAAACTATGATCTATGGGTTGAGTTCCACAACATCTGTCATTCTGATGAAGACCCTCCTTCCTCCTAGAGACCCTTTGAATTCTCTCTGGCCTGCAAGCTTTTCCAGCCAATAAAATTTAAATTTCTGTCGGTTGTCTGTCAACGTGCACACGCTTCGAGCAAACGTGTAGCGATAAGGGCGCTCTCGTACAGGACGCTCTGTGTTTCTCTGTTTACAGCCTCTGCCGTCATGGAGGACTCAGAGCTCATTTCTACTAAATAGTTATCCATTCCCCGGCTGCGGAGGGATTTATTATTTCTTTCAAACATTTCTCCTCACAGAATGACAAGGCTTGCCAAGGACACACATTTATTTTGGTCAAGAACTTCATTCAGGACCGAGTCATTTCCTGGTTCAGCTTCAGAGAAGAGCATCAGCTCGCTGCTCCAGAGCTACGTATCAGAAGCAGCAGGGACAGACGGCTCAGAGCCTCGTACACTGAGAACATGATTTGTGAGCTGAGAGTGATTGAACCCTAATGTAATCGTAGTTTGAGCAGGAGTTGCCCAGCTTACAGACCTAGGTAATGCGCCGTGTGTGTCGAAGTGTTTTGGGAGGAGCCGTGGTGCGTTGGATTAAAACTGCTCTCTTGCTGAAATAATCCACAGTGCGGTTTTAAATGATAACACTAGCTTACATGTCGATTTCAAGTCTGATTCTCTGATTTGATGCAGGTGGAAACAGAATGGAAACACTCTGTCTTCTGCCAGCTTTGATCCGTTTTTTTTCTGTCTGTAGCCCAGCTAGCGAAGCCCATAATGCCTGTGAAGAAAAGGAAACTACCTGACTCCGATGATCAGGACCACAAGCGTAAAATTGCGAGGTGAGCTCACATATTTAAAACCTGGTCCGTCCCTCATCTCTTCACTCACACCGACTTTGGTTCTGTGTTGTAGTTTGACCCGACCTCAGATCTGCAGCGTGAAGCCGGTCAGCAGCGACAAGCACTTTTCCAGTAAGAAGTGTTTGGCCTGGTTTCACAAGTATGCCGGTCCTGACAAGGTGGTCGGTCCAGAGGCCATGGAGAAGTTCTGTGAAGACATTGGTGTGGAGCCAGAGAATGTAAGCCAGCCTGACCTCTGGACACTGGCTGGACACCATGTGGATCCTGTTAAATGTTCTCTTCTTCTGCTTCGTTTCAGATTATAATGTTAGTTTTAGCCTGGCATCTAGAAGCAGCGATTATGGGGTACTTCACAAAAGACGAGTGGCTCAGGGGGATGACGCTTTTACAGTAAGAGTGTTTGATTTTAAACTTTTTGAGTTGAATTTGAAGTTGGAGCAGAAGCTAACCAGTGGATTTTCATCTGTTTGCAGATGTGACTGCACAGAAAGATTACAGAGCAAACTGGATTATTTACGCAGTGAGCTCAACGATTCTGTAGCCTTCAAAAATATCTACAGATACGCCTTTGACTTTGCTAGAGTGAGTGGGATTTTATTCATTTATATTCAGACTACTAAAGAAACACAGCAGATTTAGAAATTTACCACAATTATGTGTTTTCATTTGGTTTGTTTAGCTTAGATTCTGCATCCTAAACATGACTTGTTCTCAAGTTTATAAAAAGAGGAAAACATTCCTTTTTGTTGTTGTTTGACGCCCCAGTCAGTTTTGTTTGTGTCTCATCAGGATAAGAACCAGAGGAGTTTGGACATGGACACGGCTACGTCCATGCTGGGTTTACTGCTGGGGAGGACATGGCCTCTCTTCACTGTCTTCCACCAGTTCCTGGAGGTAAATTACTCTATTTTTTTTTTTGGTATTTATAAAAGCACTGACACAAAAATCAAATGTAATGGCTTCATGTTAAAGTACCACAAAACACAGTGACAGAAGTAGTTTGTTGTGTCAGAATAACGCCAAGAAATCAGCCAACAAACAAAAACGTCTTGGTTGTGAGCAATAAAATAAGAACTGTATCATAAAGACAACTGGATCCAAATTCTCTCTAAACTAGGGCTGCACTGATGCTAGATGTTTTCGGAGTACACGTACTTGCCAAAACTGAGTACTGATACAAGTACTAATAAATGTCATTACACTCATTATACTGGTAATTAACTTATAAATTAACTTTGCTGAGAATGCTGGTGAAGGTTCTCAGTCATCAGGTCATGATAATCCAAAAAAGGGTTTTAAATAAAGGCAACTGGACTTATTTGGTTCTTTGAAGACGTTTTCACTGCTCATCCCAGTAGCTTTGTTTATTCTGTCTGAAGTAAAGGAGAGAGAATCTTATATAATCTTATATAAATTTATATTCTCTCTCCTTGACTACAGACAGAACTGACAGAGCTACTCAGATGAGCAGTGAAACGTCTTCAAAGAACCAAATAAGTCCAGTTGCCTTTATTTAAAACACTTTTTTGGATTTGCTGAGAATAATTTGCAATCGGTCTTCCTTTGTTCTCAACTCAAGCTTTATTCATCATGTGCGTTTACAAGACTTAAAGAGCAAATTGAATTTTTATTTTTTTTTTAATTCTGATAAAATTCTGTCCAAAAATACTATTTGAAATGTTTATTGAGGGTATTTTGTTTTACAATACATTTTTTAAAACCATTTTTCTAGTCCAAAGTGCCCCTTTTTGCAAAGCTTCTAAAAACGCTTTTTTTTTCATATGTGGACCTGTGACGTCAGCTAAGGGAGCTCCTAGCTAGGTGGCGCTGCTTACAGTGTTGTCAGATGTAGATAAATAAAGTATTTGTAGGATAATTTAACACTCTGTACGATCAATAATCCCATCAATCTGATCATTAGAGCCCTTTGTTGTGTGGAGTTTGTGTAACAGATGCTTGTTTTAATCATTGTGTAGATTTTTTAAAGCTAAACTACTTTAACATCTCAGACTGGCACCGCTCTAGTCTGCCAGCTGCCTGCTCGCTGTCGGCCATGAGTTGTTAGTTTTAGGTTAGAGGCTCTTTAATCGAGTCGGTGTGTATTCATTTTAATAAAAAATGCTAAATTATTATGTTTATGAATGCCAATCGCCAGTCTGTCAGGACACTGAGTCAACAACGGGACGGCTTCCTTACCGGTAAGGTGACTTCTGTTTGGAGACGAAAAACCCCGGCGGTCCTGGTCTAGTCCAGGATTGGATGTGATGGAGTCCCACATACCGACGAAAAACATTCAGTGTGACTCTAAACAGGCGCCGTTACTTCGATCCATTCACCGGAACCGCTGTTAGCACGCAGCAGCTAACAGGAGCTAACGGGGAGACTTGAGTCTCGTTTCCATGGCAGGGTTCTGTACGGTTCATGGTGGGTCGTCGTAGTCCGGTACCGATCCGCGATTTCATGAGAGCGTTTCCTTCAGCTGTCTGACCCTCACCTGGCAGGCGGGGTACGCCGTCGCCTCATACCAGCTGTCCTTAACTTTGCGGGGCTTTCCGGAAGGTTTCCAGCCTGGCCCGACACTGTTCCGGTGTCAGCTGAACCGTTCAGCTGCATCCTGTGAAACTTCTTTATAAACTCTTTCATTTCTTAACAATCCATCTAGCTCGTCCTGAACGCAGCTCAATGTTTGGAGCTCTGATGAGCAAAAACCTGGTGCTAAACGCTGGTATCCGTGTACGGTCGGTCGGAGACCTGAGTGAGGAGGAGGTGCTCATTAAGTCCTCAGCTAGCCTGGAGAGCCAGACCTTATATGTGGATGTAAAGTCTGCAGAGCAAAGCTGACGGTCTAGTTTACTTGGCTAGTCCTCTTTCTTTATATGTAGGTCTCCACAGCAGCTCCTCTGCACTTTGTTCAGATTTTTTATGTTCTCAAGTCGGATCATTGACTCGGAGGCCGTTTTACAGAACAGATGTCATTAATATCATGAAAAGCCTTTGACACAGCGGACACACAGTACAGTGATCTATTTTTTACAGCTCATTTTCTCTAACCATCTTTTTTATCCTCGTCTCTGTTCCATCTTTCTTCCCTCTCCCATTACTCATCCACAGCAGTCAAAGTACAAGGGACTGAACAAAGACCAGTGGTATAATGTCCTGGAGTTCAGCAGGACCATCAACCCAGACCTCAGTAACTACGATGAAGATGGAGCTTGTGAGTACAAACAAAACTAAACGTAGCTTTTACAGCAGCTTCACACCGAGGAAGAAAAACAATCCAGAAAATGACACAAGAATCAAGAGTCTTTGAATTATAAAGTCCAGCTCACTTAGGCTTTATTTCAAAAACCACAACAATAAATTTAAGACCAAAACAATAAACCTTCAGTCTTTAGACAGAGGGAGGAGAAGTCTGGAACCCACAAAAAAGAGCTGGTCATTTAGGACTTCACTACAGCTGTTTGTTTTAGGCAAATCCTAAAAACGAAGACACGGGTTTCTCTTTATTTATATTCAGTTTTCTTTGTGTTCATGTTGCCATAAAATGAATCTGTAGTGACTTAGTTTTACCTAAAATAAAGGAGGCTTTTGACAGTCATGGGCTAACGTCGTTCATCATAGATGTTGATTATGATCACTGTTAGAAGTGGTTTGTTTTCAGTCAGTCGACCTTATTTAGCAGACTCATCACATCCGTAGATCTGAGTCTGTTGTAGTTCAGTCTCTGTATGTCGTTCTTATGTTGTCATCAGGGTGATTTTACAGGTTGAGGAGTGGAGGTATGATGCTGATTGTTTTGTCTGCAGGGCCGGTGCTGCTAGACGAGTTCGTCGAGTGGCAGAAAACCAGGTCAGCATCTTCATAGACGACATCACGCTGCCAAACAAGGAAACGAACTGCAAAATCAAACATTTGTCATTCAAGAAGAACGGAACGAGTGTTTTGGTCTCATGGATACAACCTGCCGAACCATCACTGTGGACTCTAGAGCTCGCATCCCAAAAGAGGTCTTCTGTGTGGCGCCTGGTGATCATGGGCCTCCAGAGGAGTGTTTCTTTTTACAGCGTTTAGAGAAAAGAGTAAATGAAACGGTTCAAGGAAACAAAAGGGACTGGAAGAGTTGTGGAATTAGCTTATTGGTCATGTTTTCCTCTGGTTTGTCTTGTTTAGATGTTTTCACTTATTCAAGGGAGCTGGAGGAAAAACAAGCTGCTTAATAAATGGCGCCGCCGCCGCCGCCGGGGTCGTCATCAAGCACTTATTAAAGGTGTGTCTGCAGTGGTTTATGTCACAAGTTACCATGAAGGACGACTGATTTCCTGATCAATGAACTCATTGGTTATTTATATCATCTGCTTTCAGTAAACCTGATGGATTATAATGATTTGAATTCAGTTTTTTTATTTTCACTGTTTATTTGCTTGTATCCTGACATCTTTATTATGACTTGTGATGGATTAGATGAGTCTCATGAACAGTTGTTTTTAAAACCAGTTATTTTGTTCACAAAGAGCTGCTGGTTTTCTTGTCTAACAATGTTTTTCTGGGAAAAAAATTCACTGATAGACTCGTGAGAAAACGGTTAAAACTGATTAGACCACAAAACAGAAGCAAATTCCCTGGTGTCCAGTGAGAACCTGGTGTTTTAATGTCCCTCTTGCTGCTAAATCTCCATGTGGAAGTGTTGTGGTCCCTCGCTCTGCTGTCCTCCAGTCTCTGTCCCGTCCATCGGTCCTGCTGAGGCGGCTGCCATGATGGCGTTGAGGCGCGTTAGAGAGAGGGAGCGGCGCGTGAGTCTGGCAGCGGGTTCTGGATCGTCACAGCCCGGCTCTGGAAGGTGGTTGTATCTTTGACCGTCTTCATCGTACTGGTACAGACGGATGACCCGGCTGCTACGGCGAGGAGCAGAAGATGACATCTCTTCTTTCGTCGTCTCACTTTGACTGCTGCTCTCTGTAGAGGTCTGCTCCAACTCTTCACATTTCTCCGTCTCTCTAACTTCCTCAGTTACCTGCTCTGCATCATTCTCATCTTGTTTCACCTCCTCCTTGCTCCTACTCTCCTGTTCTCCTGCTGCCTCCTCCTTTCTGCTCTCTCCTCCATCTTTCTCCTCTCTACAGTTCTCTTCATCTGCTTCACTTTGAATCTCTTCATCTTCAAACAGATGGAAAGAGAGCTCAGTGGTTTCTTTTTCGTCCATTACCTCCTCCTCGCTCCTTTTATCTGCCACCTCCTCCCCCTCTATGTCCTCCTGCTTGTAGTCGCATCCCTCTAAATCTAAATATGCTGCAGCTCCTGGCTCCTCTCGTTTGTGCCGGAAGCTCCTCTGGGGTTTGGCAGGTGGAGAGGGGGTTGTCACTGAAGTCCCACAAGTTGGAGAGCTGCTGTGCATCACTTCAGCCTCAGAGGACCGGTTATACATGGGTGGCAAGGTTGCCATGGTGACCTGAGAGCCGTGGTCTGGTGTGTCTGATTGACGGCGGCGTTTCTTTGGTGACTGCAGCCTCGTAGTGACTCCCCGTAAACACCTAAAGAGAAGGATTGAACTGGAGTTATAAATATGATTTAATCTGCCGTTTCATATTTATTATGATTAAATGTGATCCTCACTAAGCAGCAAATCGGCACAAACCTGTTGGCATGTTTTACCTATAAAAGTATATCAGGAAGTGAGTCACACCTGAGGACATGGGTCCTTGTCAGAGCTCCAGCGCTGAACCCCACCACAAACGTCAGCAGCACCGCCGCCGCCACCGCTCCTCCAAACAGCTGGTCTGATACTGGAGCAGCCGAACGCTCCTCCAACCTGACGCTCCTCCTCCGCCTACGAACGGAGCAGCCGGCGTCTTGCTCGTTCGTGTCTTCGTTTTGGAGGCGTTGACCTACATGCAGCTCATAGGGCCGCAGCGTGGATCCCCCCGCATGATGCAGGACGCAGTAATACAGCCCGCTGTGGTGGGTGCTGCAGCGGGGGATCAGCAGGCTCCCATTAGGATGCAGAAACACTGGGTCCAGTTCGGTGTGTGGAGCTGAGGTTTGGAGGTCTCCAAAGGGAGTGTGCCAGAACTGGACCAGACCTACAACAAGGAGACATCCAGACGAGACGGAGTGGTGACTTCCTGTGAGTTTTACAGAAAACCAGTAGTCCTTAAGAGTGCAGCTTTAATGTGATTTTTTTTTTTTTTTTTTTAGTAATGGTCCTTTTAAACCCACGAGTCTTTCTAAAACCATCTTTATAGGCTGAGTGACCAGATCTGATCACTTGTGTATTTTAAACATGGATTAGAAGCCTAAACCGGAAACTTTTATAAAATCTATTTAAAAAGTACGTAGAAAAATGTCCCAAGGCTTCTGAAAAAAGTACAGGGGGTAAAGAAATGTAAAAATAAAGAATTGCAAAAAGTTATTTTAATAGCCTCCAATAAAACTCAGTGGTTGAAACTTTTAAGTTTTCAGGGTCAAAGCACAAACACATGATCAAATATGGTCACGTGGCCTATAAAGGGTTAAAATCAGGAGATTTATACTTCATGTCTTACGCTGATTTATTATTTTAATTTCAGGTTTCTGTTAAAGCACAAGCAAGTATTTATATTCTGGAAAAATAACTTTAACCAATTAAATATTTGCTTAAAAGATCTGAATTTACAGAATAGATTAAATGTTGGTCGTGTTGAAAATGACTTATTTATTTATTTCATTCAAAAAATAAAGGAAATGATCACATTCTTAATTTAAACTGTCACACACACACACACATTCCAGGGGCGGACCTAGAGGGGGGCCAGTGCACCCCCTGCTTCGTACTCAGAATGTTCCCCTTTAAAAAAGCAGCCCCCCCCCCCTCTAGAACTGCCACTGACATTCATTTTCTAATTTTTAGATGTAATCATAAACCTTTTTAATTGACATTTTCATCATTAATACACCTGATTTGATACGTTTGTTTTCTAAATATAAGAAGTGACTTTGATTCTTTTATTTTCCTGTTAAGATTATTCCATAATATTTCTTCATTTACAGAAATGCCTTAATTCTGGTTCTGAATCGAGGTTTTTCTTTAAAGACTTCCTCTCAGCATGTATCCATTAACTCTCTTTTGAAACATTTTCTGAATATTAGTTGGTAAAGTACTAGTATTTGTTCTATACATTGTAATATTTTTCAATCTACCAAGTCATGAAGTTTGAGTATTTTATATTTGATAACGGATTAGAGGGCTCTCTGTAGTGACTGTCATTAATGATCTGCTCTTTTTTTGTAGAATAAACAAAGGTTACTTCTAGGTTTTACATGCATCTCCCAGATTTCTACACAATAAATTAAGTACGGTACAGTCAGTGAGTTTTACAACGTTAACCATCCAGAACTATTCAGTAGAAACTTGACTTTATGTAATACAGCGATGTTTTAGTCATTTTCCTCTTTATGACTTCCAAGATCCTCATCGAACATGACTCCTAAAAATGTGGTGTCCTTTACTCTTTGAATTTCAATTCTATCTCATTTTAAAAACACGTGTGTTTTTTGTTAATAAACAATATAAAGTTGACGTTTTTCAACCTCACCTGCATGTTGTCCATCTCCGCAGCCTAAAACCAGCTCTTCCTCTGGTTCACCTTTGACCCTACAGGTAGGGGTTACAGTCACTGAGCTCCCAGCTGAATCTGCACTTCCCAGATTTGCTGAGGCAGCCAGAAAAGTTATGACAGTTAACCACCTCGTTAACATCTTAAACCTGTGAATGAAACGGAGTCAGCTGTTTTTATGGTCCAAGAGAACGAGAGCGAAGCTAAAGGTGGAAAGCTGAGCACTGATCAGTGGAATAAATTCATTCTCATCGAGAAGAAGAAGAGCAGGTCCAGAGCTGCTACGGAGACCAAACACAGCTAAAGAGACTCATAGGAATCTACTAAGGTTCATATTTAAAATTCACATTCACTTCTGCTGTGTGCATTTAAACTAAACATACAGAAATATTACAGTGTGCTTGTTCTAATCTAAGTAAAATGTGCCATAGTTACCTTTTCTCCCTTTAAAAGCAGACCAGTTACCCTTCCATCTGTCAGCTGCTGCTGTGATGTTTCTCCTAAAGTCTCCTCCAGTAAAGAGTCTGTTTCTCCTAAAGTCTCCTCCAGTAAAGAGTCTGTTTCTCCTAAAGTCTCCTCCAGTAAGAGTCTGTTTCTCCTAAAGTCTCCTCCAGTAAAGAGTCTGTTTCTCCTAAAGTCTCCTCCAGTAAAGAGTCTGTTTCTCCTAAAGTCTCCTCCAGTAAAGAGTCTGTTTCTCCTAAAGTCTCCTCCAGTAAAGAGTCTGTTTCTCCTAAAGTCTCCTCCAGTGAAGAGTCTGTTTCTCCTAAAGTCTCCTCGGGTGAGGAGTAAAGTGCAGCTCCTCACATGACACCAGGTGTCGTCCCAGTCAGATGCTGTTAAAGATTAAACGTGACGGAGGGATTGTTTCCATCTGCACACAGTACAGGATTGTTTTTAATGTCAAACACATCTGAGATTATTTACAGAAACCACAAGAAGTGTTTGAAGCAGCTTCATTCACACATTTATCATTTATTAAATAACAAAAACACTGTTCCTGTTTAGTTTTTCAGATGCTTGTTTAGATCTTAAACATCTAAAAGTTTATCATTTGCTTTATTTACAACATTTACCTGAAAACAAACCTGACGGGTTATTGATGATTTTGACTCTGATTTCTGCGTTTTTCTTAATTTTACCTGTTATAAATAGTTTTGTGGTGACAATAAGTGTAATGTTTTTAAACATCTGGATGTATAATATTTTAATAGTGTAAGTCTGCTGATGGCTGAAACATGAAACTCAGCAGGAAAAGTCACACCTCCTGGAATCACTCCTGTAATACAGCAATCCACCACTAGAGGTCAGTAAATAACACGCTTTAAGATTAACATCTTTTCTTCTTTCAGCCTAATGATTCTTTTTGTTATCGAATTCTTGACTTTTGTCAAATTCCCTTTAACAAAACACCTGACATAATCATAACTCAAACCTTAGATACATTTTATATCTGATGAATTAACACATTTCCTCCAAGCTGAAAGGAAAAGACTGGATTGTTAATTCTTTGTAGAATCCTGGGTTTTCAAACTTTGTGATTTTATATGTAAAAAAACACAAGGTGTTACTTTTCCTCCCAATTTAGAATGTATGTAAATTAATATCGGTGAGTAACGAGAAGTCAAAGAACAACTTAAAGTGATTTGTAGTTTATACTCTATGTAATGTTTCCCCCACTGTGGGTCCTGAAACAACAAATGGGGGTCCTGGGATGTTCTCCAGAACTAAAAGTGAATTTAAATCCTTGCTAATATCATGTATTTGCCCTACAAACTTTTACAAACAGTTGAATAAACCTGGTATAATAGTTGTAGATGTTTGTGTTGTCATTATGTCCTTGTTTAATTAGTTTATTATAAGTGTTTGTATATTTTGCCAGCGATGGTTGGGGTCACGAGTCTCTGTCACTGTCATTTTGTGGGTCAGAAGCAAAAAAGTTTGGGATCCACTGCTGTATGGAGGTCCTAATGTCCCAAAATGGGATCGTTTTTCTCTTGTGAAATCACCTCTTTCACTCAAAACTATAAAATCACAACTTCATTTATTGTCAGAACCAGTTTTATTTTCCACCTGCAAATGAGATTATACACAAAAGAGGCATGACTCGGTCCTAAAAGAGTCCTATATTGTCATCAGATTAAATGTGGGACTTTCAGGGCGATTCAGTCAAAACAAAAGAAAGTGAGTTGCTTTGATTTATTTTAACCCTATAAGGTTAAACTACAACCCAATTGTGTCGTTAAAAAGAAAAATGTCCACTTCCAAAAAAACTGCTCTAAAAACGTTTCTGCATCTGTTCAGTTTAGTCAAACTCAAAACGACCAAACTGTCAATCATCTTGAGGATTTTAACCCTTTAAATGCCCGTTCATGTCACATCCTGTGCCCTTTGTCGCCATCTAGTGTCCTGTCTCTTGTCCTGTTCTCATGTTTCTCCCTTTTTGTCTCCCACAGGTGAATCCTATTGTAATCCTGCCACCTGTGTCTTGTTCCTGTGATCGCCTCCCTCCTTTTATAAGCGTGCCTGTCTGGTCTGTGTTTGTTGGTTCCTAGTCGTGGTCATAGTCAGTCATTGTGTCCTGCCTCGTGTTTCAAATAAATACTTGAACTTGGATTTTCATCTGCGCCTGGGTCCTCTCTACACGCACCAATTCATGACAGTTCATGGATGAACTGGTTGAGAAATTGGATGGATGGTCACATTTTTGTGTTTTTTGCATAATAAATATTAGCATAATTTAATCAGAATGATATTTAAAGGGTTAAATCCTGATGATCATAATAAATGTGACTATTTTAACCTAAAGTCGTGGCTGTTAGATGCCCAGACCTGTCGCCACAGTCAGAATATGTTCTTCTACTTTACTTAACCACAGCTTTACCGCTGTATAAAGTGTGTTATTACTAAAGAGGAGTCGCTATGATAGGACAGATAAGTAGGAACCAATGGGACCATGAACTCTCTGTTGTACGATAATCAAAACCTTTTATCGATGTCTATGTCTTATGTGTTATTATATAATTATAATTATTAAGGCTGCACTAAGATCCAGCAGCACCAGGACTGAGAGCTTGTCTGAGTCCAGATTAAATCATCTCTGCACTGTCCTAAATCCAGATGGGTTCTAACATTTTTAAATGATTTAGTTGAATAAAAACAAACCTTTCTACAGTTTTGTTTAGGATTGGATACAGTTCCTCTGTAGTACTAATCCACAGGAGTTCATGTAAAACCAATTTAAACAGATGAGTTCTGAGCTGTTTTTAACTGAGTCACTGGTCTCAGGGGGACAGAGTCTGGGTCCACAGCAGCAGATCTCTGTCTCCTTTACTGGTACGCTGCACAACCAGTATAGGCTCTGATCACTGGACCTCAGGGACCTGCTGGGGGTGGAAGGATGTAGAAGATCACTGATGGAAGCTGGTGCTGGTCTATGTAGGACTCTAAAATCCAGAACCAGGATCTGGAAGACTTAGTCAGAAGCATTCTGAACCACCTGGAGCCGATCCAAGGAGGTTCTGTTCAGACAGGTGAAGAGAGAGCTGCAGTAGTCCAGGCCAGAGGAGATGAAAACATGAGAACGATTTACAGTTCAGAGCGAGACTCAATGGAACTCAGCTTAGCTTTCCTGAGATGAGAGAAGGAAGAGAGAACCAGAGCATCCAGAGTCAGAGCCGGGTCAAAGGTCACACCAAGGCTCCTGGCAGAGGGTTTAGTTAGCGAAGAGAATCCCTGACTTTAGGAACCAGCCTGCTTCATTCAAATGTAGAAAGCATCCCGTTTTTAATAAAAACACATCTGTAACAGCTGTAGCTAAGTCATCTCATGAGGCTTAAATTAGATGTACAGCTGGATGTCATCTGGAGATTTCTTTGAGAATTCAGGATGTGCAGCAGAGGCCTTAACTCAGGGGTGTCCAAACTTTTCAACATGAGGGCCCAAATCACCAGGTGTCAAGTCCTCCAGGGCCACAAAAGTTAGAATATTTCTTAAAAGAAACAAGCAAAAAAAATTGTTCTGCTCAAAAATTCATTCTAAATGCAACATTTTAATGAACAGTCTTTATACGACACAGGGATCTCGTATGTTTGACTCAATAATAAAAAGCATCAGATTCACTGGATCTGATTGGTCGACTGTTTTTAGGTTTCTACATTTGGTTCCATCCTCAGCAACCAGACCAGGATCTGGGTCTTTCTCCAGTCCTGTTGCTGGATTTAGTCAGGCTTTATGAGCAGAGCTCACAAGTCTGCGTTTGGTAAAAGTCAGTGAGGATCTGTGGTTCTTTTTACCAGGAAATAGAGTCAGAAATCTCAATATCTCTTGAATTATCTACAAAAAAATTTTGAAAATTTTGATTGAATGGAAAATTTTGCATTAAAATTTGTTTAATTTACTTGGATTTTTTGTTTGTTGGGTTTTATGTTAGTAAAAATCTAAAAAAAATGTCATAAAGTGTCTCTCTGCATCAAAATCCTGCAGGAAAACTAAATTATATATCTTTTAACCCTTTAATAAATGCCACACGTCACACGAAGGTCCCTAATGCATAAAAAATGCTCAAACAAAACTTGATGTAGAAATATAATTATAATATTACAAAAGTGTTAACATTTTTACATAAATTTCATCTTTGACTTCAGTGCTCACAAGAAAAAATACAACATTAGTGTTTTTTTTTAGATTTAACCCCTTTAAAATGCAGCTGAGGGCCACACAAAATCACTCTGAGGGCCGCATTTGGTCCCCGGGCCGCACTTGGCAGTGTTGTGTAAGTTACTTTAAAATTGTGATATATTAATATTACTAGTTACAGCAAAAAAAAAAAAGTAATATAGTTTGTATTACATATTACAGTCCCCAAAAAGTAACTAAGTTACACTACTTTGAGTTACTTTGGGCAAAATATCTTATGTGACGGCGTTCTAAAATACTATAACTGATCAATTTACATTTTACACAAGAATGACTCCAGAAAATACTGTATTTTTCTCACAATTTTATTAAACTACAGTCAATTCTAAAGAATATTTTATTAAAGCGGCTCTCTGGAGCATTTTCCTCTGTCTCAAAGTTTTCTAAATGTTCTAAATGATATTTCAGGTCTAAACTATGATCTATGGGTTGAGTTCCACAACATCTGTCATTCTGATGAAGACCCTCCTTCCTCCTAGAGACCCCTTTCCATTATTTCTTGCCGCCGACATTTTTTAGCCAATGAAATTCAAATGTCTGCATTCTCTCAACATGCACGCGCATCGACCAAACCTGTACCAGTAGGGGGCGCTGTCGTACAGGACGCTCCGTGTGTTTCTCTGTTTGTGTCTCAGCCTCACGGCTCATTTCTACTAAAAACCTACCCATTCTCCAGCTAAAGATGGATTTATTTTTATTTTTAAACCTTTCACCTCACAGAATGGCAAGGCTTGACAGGGTTACACGTTTATTTTGGTCAGAAAGTTCATCCAGGGCCGAGTCAAGTTCAGCTTCAGAGTCCAGCAGCAGCTCTCTGCTAACAGAGCTAATATCAGAAGCAGCAGGGACAGAGAGGGCTCATCAGACCCTCGTAGTGTTGGAGTAAGATTGTGAACTGTGAGTGATTAAACCCTACACACTGAGCTGTACAGTTTATGCCCGCAACGTATATGCGCTGTGTGCACGCGCGCACACGCGACCGGACGCGCGTGTCGAGATGTTTTGAGGAGGAGCCTTTGGACGCTAGACTCAAAAACTGCTCTCCTGATGAAATCCTCCAGAGTGCTGCTTTAATGTCAGTCCATACATCAGCTGTTGATACTCCTGGGCTTCATATATTCTCTTCAGCTCCGTTTCCATAGCAACACACGTCTTGGCAAATGTCTTTTGGGGGGTGGGGTGTTGTAACTAGTAAGTTACTAAAATTGTAACTAGTAATATATTACTTTACTTTAAAAGAGTAATGTTAATATATTACTAGTTACTCAAAAAAGGAATATATTACTGTAACTAATTACTTTGTAACTAGTTACTCCCAACACTGGACTTGGACATGCCTGCTTAACTAGTGGGACACTGTGGTTCTGGTGGTCGGTTTGACGTGAGATGAATCACTACCAAGAATATCTGCAAATTTTAAAAAAGCATTTCAACAAAATGTTTATTTCAGAACACCTGGGGCCCTGCTGTGTGTGTGTGTGTGTGTGAACCGTTCAAAATGGTTTAAATGCGCTGAATTTTAGTGATTGCAGTTTGTCCGAGCGGAACCTGAAGGCATCACCTAAAGTGACTCCAGCTGCGCGAGGCGAGCGCGGGCTCGTCATCAGTTCGAGGCTCGCTCGGTGGGGAAGCGGCGGAGCTCCTCCGGGGTTTGTGTTGGGGCTCGTAAAGTGACCGAAGTCCTTCTGAAAAGTTTTTCATCACCGAGCTGAGGAAAAGCACGGAGGGAGGAAGAAGACCGCTGCCGTGTGACTTCCGACGAGCTCAAACGGAGGTAGAGTGAATGGTTCAAGACAGAAACCAACAAGTCCGTTAAACGTTTCCGTGAGAAATCTCATCTCCAGCCGCCGCGTTAATTCGAACCGTTAACTGATTAATACACGGTTAAACATCCGGTCAATCCCGCTCACTAACCGCTGAAATGACCGTGGAGAAGTTCGTTTTTAAGGAGGAATATTTAGTTTCATTTAGCCTAAAAGAAAAGTAGCATCTAAAACAAGCTAACAGCGAGGAGTGTTTCTCTGCATTAATTATTGATTATTTAACTTTATCTGTCTGAGTGCTGTAGCTTCATGAGACGTTATGGTTTCACGGTGGAGATTTAACTTTTTATTTCGCCCTTTTGGATTAAAACTACAACATTCCTGACAAATTCAACATAATTTAAAGTCTATATAAGGCTTAAACCCGTATTTTGAAGGCTAGTTTATTTGTTCCTATTAGTTTGTTGTGACATCCTGTTCTGTTTAACTTTTAAAAAATCATCCACATACAACAATTCTAGAAACATTTTTTAGTTTTTATTTTGACAGAAGACATTAAAATATGTTTATGCTTTATCTGCCAGCCATGAATTATTAGAATACCAGGCGGTGGGTAAAATGTCCACATCCTGGTTGTGGTTGTTGTTGTTGTCTAGTTGTGTCATTTCTGCTGTTGTCTGCATGAAACCACACCCATAACAGGCTGGTATCCTTCTCTGCTGTCTGATGTTGACAAACCCTAATAAGTAATTTGTGTTTATATATTAACAGTATATGAATTATGAGAATTAATGTACTTGTTCACATGTTGATACACTAACAAATCCACCGTGCCCTCTCCTGTTTTATCAACAGTGAAGAAAGTAACTGTTATTACATTTATCTTTTTACCAATCAGCTCAAACTAGAGTATCGCTCAAACAGCAGTGTGTAACACAAGTAAATCGATACAAGATCGTATAAAATAACAAGCTGTAAAGCTCCTGTCCTGGAACTCTTAGATGCATCCCTGCTCAAACACCTGACTCAGATGAGCGTCTCGTTACCAGGTCTCTGCCGACCTGAGTGACCTGCTGATGAGGGAATTTAACCATTTGATTCAGGGATGTATCTGAAGGTTCCAGGAGAGGAGCTCTGGAGGACAGGACTTAGATACACCTGTTGTAAAGGATTAAACGTCTGGAAGGGACTGAAGGACACAGCAATAGATCAGAATCAAAATATCATTATCGTCATTGTAACAAGTACAACGAAATTAGGTGCTACTATGTTGTCCAGAAAAAAACTGAAATATAAAAGTAACAAATATGATCCGGATAAAGTGGAGATTATTCCCAAGAGCTCGACTAAAACTTTAGTCTACTGTAACCTGTAGATGTTCCTTTAACTTCTTTAGGATTGTCAAATGATTAGTGATATTTTTAAATCATCGTATCAACAGTTACAAGCAGTTTAGACGTCTGAGGAGAATGTGAAGAAACGCACGTTGAGCCCAAAGGTTTTCCTAAAACTTGAGATGAAACCCAGACTGTTCAGTCCCACCTCAGACATCCTGACCCTTAAATAAAGAGGAACTAACCCTTAACTCAACAAGGTGAACACTCTGACTTTAGAAACTAAAAGTGACTTTTTGTTTATCGTGACGTTAAACTTCTTATGATTTGTTAGAAATTAGCAGTAAATATTAAATAACAAAATTCTCTTCAGTCATTTTAAATCTTCTTCAGATCTGGGGAAAAAACTTGCTTTTAGCTATTTTTTCTACTTGTTCTTTAAGATGTTTTGTCCTTTTTCAAAAACCCATTAAGTTTTACAATCCACAAGTGTTTTTATGTGTTTGTCTCATTTTAATGACAGGAAGCAGATCAAGTTCTTAATACACACACACACACACACACACACACACACACACACACACACACACACACACACACACACACACACACACACACACACACACACACACACACACACACACACACACTTTATCATGTATTTACTTTGTTGGAGATCAGTGGTCAAACATGGCTGAGTTCCTATTTGTCATCCTGTCACATGATGGGGAATTGTATTATATTTGGCGTGCGTGTGTGTGTGTGTGTGTGAGATGGGTGTTCATGTCAGGAGTTTTTAAGCGTTTTTAAAGCGCGTCCTTGTCGTTAATCCTTATCCACATGTTGTGAACTTGCTGCAGAGTTTGTGACCTCGAAGTTTAAACGTTTAAAATTTCCCACACCGTCTCCTCTTGAATGTTCATGTTCACATTATGATCCTTTTTAGTTTTATATTCAGATCTTTCATTCATCAAACTGAAAATAAAGAGCTTTAGTTTCAGTTCTGAGAATTTAAATTGTTTATAATATCCAGACAATCCACTTTAGGGACATGCAGTGAAAATAACTCCACCGATTAGGTCATCATCCAACTCACTGTGTAGCTTTGGGACGTTTTTTGTTATGCTGTGTATTAAATGCAGCCCAGATTCTCTTGGTCTTGATGAATGTGCTGAATGTGTAATAACATCATGACTGTGTGGTAGAGGCCTCAGCTCAGACCAGTGTCTTTGTGTTCAGGGGGGATGGTGGTTCCATACGAAGGCCAGTCGTTCTCTGCCCTGAAGAGGAAGTGCCAACAGAATGGAGGTCTGTTTGAAGATCCTCTGTTCCCGGCATCAGACCAATCTCTGTTCTACCAGAGCAATCAGATTGGCCGAGTCACCTGGAAAAGACCCAAGGTAGGAAGAATAACTCCTGTGTTACAGTGGAAACAAGGCTACCTTCAGCCAGATGGTTCCCTGGTAGAAGCAGCTCTAACGTGTTGAGAGAGAATTAAACCTCATAAATGATCATCAGTCTTTGATCAGGTTCTGATGATGAAACGAGATGCAGACTCTGCTTTTAAAGCAGCACAAGTTGCTCAGTGAAGTGATAGGATTGATAAAAATCATTGTAGGAGGGACTCGGGGGGGCGGGGTGGGCGGGTCATGAGACGAGCCTGTGTGGAAACAGAGGAGATGTTGAATGGACTCAGTAGGGCTGGAATTCTTGGAATTTCTCTTTAAATCCTCTGAAATCCTGACATAACTGCAGGAAGTCCTCTTCGGTGTTTGTCTGAATGCGAGTAGAACTTGTTTTCTATCGAGAAACAGAATTGTCTCTTTTCAGTTTGTATTTGAGCTCGTTCTGCAGAAATGTTGATTTAAAGTATAAATAGATGAAAAGTTTCTAATATTAGAAATAACTTTAATCCATCGCGATCTCAATTCATACTTGTACGTCAATGTCAATTTATTTATAAAGCACTTTAAAAATAACAGAGCTGCACCAAAGTGCTGTACAGCAACAATAAAAACAATCACATCAAAACAATAAAATAGCAATAAAACATGATCATAAAAGCAAGCATAAAAAGTAAAAAGATAATAAAAATCCAAAGATTAGTGATCTCGTTTCCAAATGACGATTTAAAAAAAGAAAGACGATTGTACCACATTTGATCCGGGACGTAATCTGCATGAAAACAAGCGCTCCTCTTTCTCCCTCAAATGAAAAGGTTCAAAATTGTTATTATTGTTAAAATGATTCAAAGGTGTATGTAAGAGAAGACGAGAGACATTTATTGTTTTTATGTTCAGTGTCAGCTGTTATGAAGTTGATGAGCAGGTAATAAGTGTAATAAATGTTTACAGGGCTTTTCCTGGCTCAGTTTGAGGCAGAGGTGGTACCATCCTGACCGTCTACGGTTTTCAGCTTGAAAAGCGGGTATAGAAAATGGACAGATGGATGGATCCATCAGGTCAAGAACCTCTCGTCACAAAAACAGTTTCTTTCCCTCTGCCGTTTGGCTCATGAACAATTAGCAACATACTGATTAACTGTCACTTTAACAGCGTGTTTGCAGTGTTTCTGCTGCTACTGTGTTTTTATTCTGTGTGTGTATGCTGCACCTTATCGCCGAAAAAAGTTCCTAGTCTACGAATTGCATTCAATGACAATGGCAATAAAAGTTTTTCTGATTCTGATAATATAATATAATATAATATAATATAATATAATATAATATAATATAATATCATGTAATATAAGAGAGGTCAACATTTTACTTATGAAATATCTGAATTAAATACCGGTGTTATATATAAAATAATCAGATCATCTCTCTGGGGTAGTGTTAGGATTAGACAGCCTACATGCGCTGATCATTCCCATTCCTAACGTTTAGAAGGACGGTTGGTAGTGATGGGAACTCTGGCTCTTTTAAGAGAACCGGTTCTTACGTTTAGGCTCTCGAAAAAGAACCGGCTCTTTTGGCTTTCAAACGGCTCCTCACATTTTATGTTTAAAAAAATAATTAATTTATCACCAGAAATTATGTAAAATCAAAATGTGTGTAAAATTCAGTGTGTGAATGGGTGAATGACTTTTGTGTTGTACAGCACTTTGGGGAGTGTAGAACGCTCTAGAAAGCACTCTATAAATACAGAACATTTACCATAAAATTATTGACCAGTCTACAAACAGACATTATATCAAATGTTAATTATTTAAATGTCTTCTAACTATCCAACATGAAGAAAAGTGCAAAAAAACACATTTTAAATTATAAAAATAAAGTCTGTAAGTAAAATATTTATAAACTTTGAACTAGATAAACAACTTAGAAAAGCTCAGATCATCACACAGTGACATTTAGATGAACCTGTGTGAAAAAGAAAAAACATCCAGGTAACAAACAGCAGCTACTAGTCTCTACTGAAGATTAGCTTTGAGAAAAACAACAGTGTCAGCTTTGAGGGAGCTGCTTCCTGCTATCACTCATTTCCTCACCTTTCCTTCTCTTTTTCTCCTCTTGCTGAGTTTGAATCAGAACCTGTCTGTGTCCCTGCTCCTCCCTCCTCCCCCCTCCTCCCCCTCCTGCTGCAGGAGGAGAAGGGGGAGCGCACAGCGTGGAGCTGACCAATCACGCACGGCTTAAACACACACAGAGAGAGTGTGGGTCGGACCAGCCTGGCCGGCTATATCACCAGAAAAGTTCTACAAAAGCAGCTAAAGATCATCGGATATGTCGCTAGGTTTGTCGCTAGGCGCTTTTTGGAAAAAGAAAGTTGCCGAGGGGGGTCGGAAAGTCGTTGGGAACAGCGACAAAGTCGCAGAGTTGGCAACACTGGCAATGCTGCTGATGCAGCATCCCTGTAGTGGCGCAACGCTGCAACTGCAGAGTGACATCAGGCTTGGGCGGCACAAAATTAGCTGGAGGCGGCCGCCACGCAAATTTGAACGCAGGAAAAACCCTGATTTATATTGGCAGCCCTACCCTCAGGGGAAATTCAGTTTCCAGTAGTAGCACACTGACAGAAAGACGGTGTCAACGAGAAATAAATCCCAAATATTAAAAAAAGGACTAAGAAACAGCAATAAATTTAAAATGTCCTGTATTTATAGAGCGCCTTCTAGAGTGTTCGCCACTCCCCAAAGCGCTACAACACAACGGTCATTCACACACTTAAAAAAAATAAAAAAATAAATTATTTATTTAAAAAAATGAATTTAATCAGGTAACATCCCATCAAAGCAGTGTTGCCTTTATTTAAAACCCTTTTTTGGATCCCATCAAAATGAAGGACCTTTTTTCCGAGGGAGACCTGAGGACAGGTTCAGTATTTGTCCCAGGGATGCTTTGACGCACGGCCGGGCTGGGGATTGAGCTACACTGTGGACGGCCTCTCCCCTTGATCCAGAGGGCCCCCCCCACCCCAATTTCTGAAGCACATTTAAAATAACAACACAAAGTTCTGTTCAACATATAACCTGATAAAGTATTATAAACTCTGAGATAAAACACCAATAAACCTGAAAAAACGAATCAAAAAGATCAAACGTGTCGATGAAATCAGAATGAAATGAATACAAACCCTTAAATAAATGTATCCTACACACTGCACCAAAAACCACCGAGGGTTTAAGGAGTTGTAAACAGGAAGGTGCCTGTTTAATATCTAGAGCCCCTGATAGACTCTGTGCACGAGAAAATGCTAACTTCCGGGTTTGAGACCGGATGTGCTGTCTTTCGTTTCCTGTAGCTGTGTTTGACGGTAAATCCTTACTGCGAAGATGGACTACAGAATCATGTCCAAATTACGAAAAGAAAAGGATCAGGTTAAAAAAAGGTTGTTGTATATCAGACTAGGCTAGACTTTTTGGTTTTCCGTCATTTTGACTGACAGGGTTTAAAAAATCCGGTCATAAATAATCTATTTTTATCCGTCACTTATTAATTTTAAAAATTATAATAATTACATTTTCAGTAGCATTATTACTCTAACACCGGGCCCATTTAGCACATACATTCATAGGATTAGACACTAAATTAGTCGATCAGTCAGTCATCCTATAGAAATTTCTAAAAACTCCGTTTGGAGTCGAGTGCCTCGCATCGAGGTGCAGCTCTGTGCGCTCTGCGGGACTCTGATTACAGAATATTAACGTTCATTATGAGATCATGAGAGACAGAGAGAGAGGGATGAGGGGTTCACATATTTTTCATTGAGATACTCGGGGGGAAAACCTGGCGCTGATGTTTAATTCGACCTCCTCGCGTTTGGAGTCCAGTTCTATGTGCGCGCAGCTCGCGGAGCAGATTTAGCGTGTCAACAAGCCTCCACAGCCTATGAACGCTACTCTGAGGGCGCATTACAACAGGAAGTGTAGTTAATCCATATCTGATCGCGCACTGAGCACCGGATTGCAAAGGGGCGTTTGAGCGGTTCGGGTCTGACACCTGATGGAGGACCAGTGTTCTTCTGCTGCAGAGCGCAGGACGTCTGGATCACAGGTCTGCGCTCTGCAGCACAGAACCTCAGTCTGGGCTGCAGGTATTGGTTGGTGGAGATGCTGCACTATTTCTGCATCCTTGGTTCGAATTATTAGAGGGGACAATTCAGTGATTTCCTATGACGGTATGGACGGGCAGGCTCGTGCGCAAACCTGTCAGAATGACCGGCGCCCTTCAGGTCTTAACGTGAAAGTAAAAAAAACAAAAAACGGTTAAATACGGGACATTTCCGGTTAACGGGACCCCTGCTATATATTAGGGTTTACGATGGGGAAGGTTGTGAACACCTCATCTCTCTCTCATTAAATCATAATGAACGTTAATATTATACAGAGTCCCGCAAAGCGCACAGAGCTGTGCCTCAGCTGCTGCTGCGCTGCGCTCCACTCCGGAGAGTTTTTATTTCTATCTGATGACTGGCTGATGGACTCATTTAGTGTCTAATCCTATGGATTTATGTGCTAAATGGGCCCGGTGTTAGATCAATGGAATAGGAACCGAGCGATCTGCAGCTTCTAAACAGGTTCTCCAAACCGCGACCGTCAGCGGAGGATTACACAGCATGTCAACAAACCGTAAAAAAGCCACAGCATATACACAAATAATTTACGTTGGTAAGGGTCTCAAACTATAAGTATTGACGATGGGGAGGGTTGTGACTTACCTTCAAAATGAGATAAATCCTGCGAAATATAAAATGTGAAGCCTTTCTCTCGTTTGCTCTTTGGCGCAGGGAAAACTATCAACAAGTCGGTGAACATCATCAACAGAAACATTAGGCAAATGCCCCAGACATCTAGAAGAATTTAAATCGCCGCTTAGTCCACTCATTTTGTCGACTTCTTCGGGAATACAAGACCGTAAATAGGGTGTGACCAGGCAAGAATATCAAACCGGAAATAATACACTGTACAGGAGTCTTCCCACCGGAAGTAGCATATGCTAACGTGCACAGGGTCTATTGATAAATAAAACTGTTCCCTAAACCTTCCTTCCTCCCCTGAGTCTAGATCAGTTACTCGTGTCTCTTCAAAGGGAAACTTTAGGTTTTCAAAATAGATTAAAAGATGGTTCTGAGCCTGAAATCTTCCATGTTTTACTTTTTATTAACTTCTATCTGTTGGCAGTGAGAGGTCGTTCTGACAAACGAAAGCAGATAACTTGGTTTAGAAGAGAAACTTAAATTTTCTTTAGTGGTGATTAGGGATGCTCCGATCACCGATACGGTCACATGAACTGGCTGTAAATTTCACATTGTGGTAGTGATGAGGGCTAAAGGCTACTTGATCTGTAAAGAATGAACCATAAACCTTCTTCATTTGGACAAAAACATGTTTTTACTTTTTACAAGAGAAAAAAATACAAAAACATGCAGGAACAATGTAGATATACATCTATCCGTATAGAAATCTATTATTTTTATATTTAAATACTTCAACGTATATTCTTGTGCACAATATCCCCATTAATTAGTTTGTGGTTAAAATAACGTTTTGATAATAGTTTTTTTTTCTACTGCTGTTCATTCAGACACAGAAAAGTCAGCATTGTTTTTGACACTCTGGTCCATTTTCTGCCCAGAAAGAACGAACATATTACTGACAGTGGTCCGGATCATTGCTAAAGAGTCTACCTGCTGCTCCCTCCACCTGTCTGATCCTCTCCACCTGCTCCAGGCACGCTGTCCTCCCGGCGCATGAGCAAGCGAGCTCTTTCCAACTCCTTAAATTATTGTCTTTTAACTAAACAAACTCGTGGTAGCTCCGTGGATTTGCTGCGCGCCTAATGACCTCTAGTAGCTGATCATGTTTTTTTCACGGAAATCGGCCGATTTTGATCGGTGGCCGATCGATCGGAACATCCCTAATTTTAATTGAACTCATCAAAATGTGCTTTAACTTATTCATGGTTGGGGAGGAAATGTAAGTCACATTATTTAGGGAACAGTCTCCATGTTTTTAATTAGATAAACATCACCAAGCTGCTTCTGTTCAGTTGTCATCACCAGAACATTGTTATCATAAAGGATGCAACATATTTAGCTGCTGGCTAATTTTCATCTCTAGTTCCAGGACAGGTAAACACAAAACACACAGCACATCAAAACCAGTAAACATAAGTGTAGAATACCAGTCCTATTATTACATGTTGTTATTTTATTAATCGTTTTTAAAGGAGACGAGCGTAGTGTGGTCTGTTTTTGTGGTAGAAAACCGCCTCGCCTCGCCTTCTTCCGCTTATCCGGGTCCGGGTCACGGGGGCAGCATTCCAAGTCGGGCAGCCCAGGCCACCTTCTCCCCGGCCAAGTCCACCAGCTCCTCAGCTGGGACGCCCAGGCGTTCCCAGGCCAAACTGAAGATGTATTTCCTCCAGCTTGTCCTGGGTCGACCCGGGGGCCTCCTGCCGGCAGGACATGCCCAGAACACCTCCCGAGGGAGGCGTCCAGGAGGCGTCCTGACCAGATGCCCGAACCACCTCAACTGGCTCCTTTCGATATGGAGGAGCAGCGGTTCTACTCCAAGTCTCTCCCGGATGTCCGAGCTTCTCACCCTATCCCTAAGGCTGAGCCCGGCCACCCTGAGGAGGAAACTCATTTCAGCCGCTTGTATCCGCGATCTCGTTCTTTCGGTCACTACCCAAAGTTCATGACCATAGGTGAGGATTGGGACGTAGACCGACCAGTAAATCAAGAGCCTTGCTTTCTGGCTCAGTTCCCTCTTTACCACAACAGACCGGTTCAGCGTCCGCATCACTGCAGACGCTGCCCCAATCCGCCTGTCGATCTCCCGCTCCCTCCTTCCCTCACTCGTGAACAAGACCCCGAGATACTTGAACTCCTCCACTTGAGGCAGGACCTCAATATTTAAAACATCACTTGTCTCCAGCCATAGATAAACACTGAACCTGTTTAAAGCTGCACTCGGTAGATTGGTAAACAAGCTAGGTATTGCTAGCTAAACACGTCTCAGAGCTCTCACCCCTCCCGTCGGGTATAATCCGTACGCCAGCCTCCTCTTAACATTCAACTGCTCATTGCCACAGTAGCAATAAAGAGTTGAACTCCAGCTGTTGAATCGTTCCCCCAGGTTTCTCCTCTTTCTACGTCCAAACGTTTTTAGTTTCCTGCTAGCTGAAAAGGTGTTTTTCTTTTTGGGACTCTGGTATTTTTTCCTAAAGTTGAAGCGCTAACAGCTGTTTCTGTCCTCCTCTCACTTCCTGGATGTTCTGCTTTAAAATGCTCCAGCAGCATTAATGGAGGATCCAAGCAGGAAGTGAGGCGCTTCAGGAGACAGACAGCCGGATTGTCCAATAGCTGCTTTCAGTCCGAAACGTATGATTGGCTGAGGTTTTTAGAGAACTGTGAGGGAACCACCTTATTGATTTTTCTTTTTTTTTTTTTTTATCGCCACAATATATTTATAGCTATACTATGTTAGAATGTTAAGAGGCATGAAAAAAACACACTTTAAGCTACATTGTTTACCAATCTACAGAGTGCAGCTTTAATGTCACTAAACATTAGAACTAAATTAACCTCAAACTGAATGATTACTAAACCACTTGTTCAGGAGCAGGTTATGATTAAATCAGAAACTCCATCAGCCGTTTGCTGATCCAGAATGAGATGTTCTGTTTCCATCTCCTCTATGCTGCTGGTGACACCGTGCACTCCCTTTGTGACACAAACACACACCCATTTAAAGCACTTTAAAGAGCCTTCCAGGTGTTTGCGTTATGGATGCTTTAACTCGTTCAGATTGGACAACAGAAAAGGTTTTTCTGGTGGAGGAAACTCAGTCGGGTCTCCTGAGTCGGTGTCTGAACTCACTGATGTGGTCAGAAAACTATTCATCACTTTTAACAATTTTCTCTTTTCAAAACTCAAAGTGCAAAAACACTGACTGTCTGCTGAAACCTGTTCCTTTATATGCTTTTACTGTCAATCATTACTGAGAAGATAAATATTTAAACAGGAGACGTAAAGTACACCAGCAGATCAATAGTATGTGGAGTTAAGAGGTGGAGGAAGCATTTTACTGTTGCATGCTTAACATAACCTTTTCTTATGGTAGCCTGTAAAATCCTCAGATAATAAATAAGATGCATCTAGATGAGATAAAATACCAGAAATATACAGATATGTGACCATAGCACAGAGCCTCCTCACTGGTTAATGAACGAAGGAAGAAACTAAGCAGTGGAGTCGTTCATCCTTCAGCCGTGGGAATAAAGGAGGTGTTTTAGGTCGTTTTAATCTGTCACTGAAGGAGCTGCTCAGAGGTGAGTTTCTTCCTACGCCTCCGTTCTGAGCGTGCTCAGAGCAGCAGGTGACGTAGAGGAGCAGGGAGAGGCATCCAGCAGAACCAGAATCGGAGGCTCTGCCTCAACCTGTCGTGACTTTAAGGACAGAAACGTTACTGTTCAACACGACAGCAGCAGGCCAGGAAGGCCTAGAAAGAAAACACGAGTCCAGGTTGGTTCATTTATCAGCAGTAAGAATATTAAACATGCATAAAGGATGAGGGATGCTCCAGGTCACCTGGGAGGTGTTGATGACTGAAGACAGTCTATCTGTTTATTTTAGAAACATGAGAACTCATAAGAAATAATCTCAAGTCAATCACAAGCAAGCTGTCAGTCTGAAAGTTAATTCAGCAGAGATGCTGTTGACCTGGTTTGACCTCTGGAAGCGAAACATTTTGCTGCTGGTGAGGATTCTGTTTGTAAACAACCACAGAATTCATGTAAACGACGACATCATGCAAAAATAAAACATCGCTCCACGAACTTCTAGGAAGAGTTGGAGCTAGCAGCTGTTTTCAGATGCTCTTTGGTCTGAGCTGGTCTGGATCAGCTGTTAGTCCATCGGTCCTGAAGGACTATTTCTCCAAACTGAGGCCATTCACAAGTTCAGGTAATTATTTGTCATTTTTACACAAAAACAAATTTCAAAATGGACTAAATTAAGCTCATCGTCAGAACTCAATTCCTACACGAGGAGACGTATTTAAGATTTAGCAGAGAGGTGGGTCTCTGACCAGACTGAGGCTTCCTGTGATTGGACGGCTGCGTTTAGCCCGCTCAATGTGGACGTTAGTAGCCTTTATCTTCTGTATTTAAAGAACTGGCTTCTAATTTTGAGAGGTTTTCAGAGTAAGGGACCTTTATCTTCTGCTCAGGCTGATTTTCTTCCTTCAGTCACTTTGAAAGAATCTTGAGACTTTTTGACAGCTGTTTGCTTTTCTGTTGAATTAATATTGAGTTTGGGCTGGTGCTGCTCAAAGGAAACACACACCAGCCACAGCTCCACCTGTCATTCATTCACTAACTTTAATATTCTGTTTTTTAACCAGGCGAGACCTAAAACCTGTAGAAGTGTGTGTGTTTCATAGGTTGTGGTGTTGCTGGGTGTGTTACTGGTTTCTGTCCAGTTTCTCAGCGTCTCTGTTGCCCAACAGTTGCAGTGTATTTACTCTGTACTTAGCTGCTTATGGTTGGTCTGGGTAACACCCCGTTTCCTGTTCATCCACACCTGGCAGCAGCAGCTGTGTCCTGTGCGTCCTCAGCAGTCACCACAACATAAAAACAAAGATGTTCTGGTTAGAATTACAGCCATCGTCTCTGTGGTCGTGTTGGATCACACACTAGCTTTAAATTCATTTAAAGAGTCAAGCCTCAACTTTATCAAATCTGCATGTCAGGACAATAACTCCAGGACTCTTTTCTATAAACTTTGTCCCCCCAGGAGCTGAGCAGCGACCCTCATCTGTTTGTGGACGGCATCAGTGCTCATGACCTGCATCAAGGCCAGCTGGGGAACTGCTGGTTCGTAGCTGCCTGTTCCAGTCTGGCCTCCAGAGAAGCACTGTGGCAGAAGGTGAGATGAAGCGAACTCTGAGGCTTTTTAATCAACAGGAAAAGCTAAAAGAGTTGAGATTGTATGAAGGTGCTCCGTCTGTGAGGTTTACTCTACCTAAAATAAAACTTTAGTCCTCTGAGTTTTACTGTGTGAACATTCAGTGTGTCGTTAAAGGACAACATGCTGAACCTCAGACAATGATGTGCGTAACACACAGTGTGTGTGTGTGTGTGTGTTGAAAGTGTAGGTGTGGGTCTGTGTACATAAGCTTGTCAGATTTGCTTGGCTAGGTGTGTGTGTGTTCTTAATGCTTGTGTAAATATTTTTCACTCATTTAATCACACACTATGTAACTTTTTCATATTTTAACTCTTGTCCTTGATCCAGTCTGAGCTAATCTGACCCTTTACAGGTTAATAAAAGCCCCTCAGCCCCATCTGCTGCTTGGATCCAGAATACCACGTGTAGCGACTTCCACAGTCGCTTTAGACGTGGGATTGGTCCAGTTCTAGTTGTATGACGCGCTGTCAACTTCTAATTAATGCACGGACATGAAAAGCCTTTTCTTGGTTTATTAAGTCTTTTACTGTTACAGGAACTCCTTGATTTAGGTCCAATCCGTAACATAACGTGACCATAAACGAGATAAACTTTAATACAGCGTGATTTATGGTAAACTTTAGCGGTCAACAAAACTACGGCTACCCAGCCCTCCTCTCTATCTGTCAAAATCCCACACCAGCTGACAGAATGACAGCTCCTCTTAATTGCGACCACCCACACCACGTGACCCCTGTTGCACGTCACCATTACAGTCAAAACATTAAACCCAGTGATAAATACTCAATATATATTTAGTTATGGCTCCTACACAACACCACGTTTGTAACTTCTGAGTCTCTGGTCCGGTGCCCTGAAGTCTCACAAAGTCCCGTATCTCACGAGGGTTAGGCTAACCCAGTGTGGCTAGCTGTTATGCTAGCTCCGGAGTGTTTTTAGCTCACGATTCCTGATTTTTCCCATCTCTCCCTGCTTGAACAGCTGATTTCTTTGACTGAGTGATGAACCGCTCCAGTAGAAAGCAGTGAAGGCTGAGGAGACATTTAACAGGTAGATTTAGGGCTTTCTAAGCAGAAACAATGCTAACGTTTTTACCACAGTGACTTAAAACGGACACTAGGGGGCGCTAAAAACAAGTCCAAACTGCATAGTGTGCCTTTAAGGCCCTGCAGACACTACATGTATTTTGACAGTTGTATATTTTTATTTGTTGTTTACATGTAAACACAGTTCCAGACCCCTGAAAGTGAATATTTGTATCAGCTCTGTCCAGAGTGAAGGTTTTCAGGGACTCAGGCTGACCGTTGTATGTCGGCTGGAAATCTGAGTTTTTATTGCCTTCTTTGTGTTTGAATGTCACGATATTTCATTTTTACGTGGCATGGTCCTGACAATGCTTCAGTTGTTCGTTCATCCTTTATATGAACAAAGATTCTTTTTTTCCCCCTCTCTTTTCCAAACTTGCTTTATAGTTTCTCTTTTTTTTTGTGAACTGAGGAAAGAAATACTCGTCTGAAGAACAGCCACATGCATTGTACCCGTCCTTGGAGTTCACAGTCACACCTTTTACTTTATTCAGTTCTGGGTGGTGACTTTGGTTCCAGACTGATGCTGCTCACAGGGACTTTATGCCACTAAAAGTTTATGTGAGAAAATAGAATTATTATTATAATTGTTTTAACGGAGAGCTGGACATGGTGATGATTACAATATACTCAAACTTTTTACTGATGGCACCAGTCTAAATTAAAATGGTTTATTTCTAATAAAGAACTGGTTAGACTGGACAATAACAGCGTTTCACCACAAGGTGGCAGCAGGAGCCCTGACTGTAATAAAGCTGTTCCTGCTGTGAGCAAGTAAATAAGGTCAGACTCCTTACTATGACACATTTCATTAAAATGATAACTTTTCAGTCATTACTGAAAAGAACAGGGTTTGAAGTTATTTACATCTAGCTAATAGCTGCAGCTAATAGGCTGATGATCTGAGCAAGTTTTCCCTGAAATGTTCAAACATTTTCTGTGTTTTGAGGGGATTTAGGCTTGGATTGCTCCAACATTTTGTTGAACACTTTAGCAGCATGTGTCAGATCATTGTGCTGCTGTTGGCCAAGACGACGTTTCTCCTTATGGAGCGTCACCACAAAGGCCATCCTTCTGAATCTGAGCTATTCTGTTACTAGCTTTCCTAGACGGGGCAATGCACAAGGCTGGTCCCTTTGATAAAGTAGCACAAAAACTTTTTAACCTGCAAAAACTGCCAACTGAAGCTTTTGAGCATCAATTCTGAGGATCAGTGAGATGAAAACTAAGCTGTTTGGATATAAAAAACTACAAAATGCTGCTCTGCATGCAGTCGGCTGCAAAAGGACCTGCAGGACCCTCATAGGAGGTTAAATCTGTAGTTTGTCAAGATCCAAACCTGATCCAGAATTTATGAAGGGAGCCACCAGTAGGAGTCCTGGTAGAAGAAAGGGAAACGTTTTGCAAACTCTATCATTATTATTATTATTATTATTACTTTTGATTTAAGCTCTTATAAGTAATCATAAAAGTAGTTTTATTTTCAGAAAGACAAATTGAGGAACTTGCTTTGACTAAAGTGGTATAAACATTTCTGTCTCGGTCACTTTAAATTCAGACAGGAGGAGGATGACGTGTAAAGTGTTCAGCCTGTTCTCCAGACGCAGTGTAAATGATGAGTGTTGATGATTGTTCCGTTTGTGTCCGGCGCCTTCGTGTATTACGTTTGTTCCGCTGTTCCTCTCTGTCGTCTGGTCTCGGAGGTCTGCTGGTTTTCCATTAGCAGAACGAAGCCGAAGCCCTTTCCAGGTGTCGTCGTCTCCGTGGACCCACCAGTTGTCTAGACTCCCTTTAAGGTTCCGAAACAAACACGGGTTCTCAAACTTCTGTTTATTCACTGGAGATGAAGGCGAACTCCAGGTTTACTGTCATTTGAACAACTTTAGGTTTAAACTGAAGAATGACTCTTATTTTAACGTTTCACTACAGAACTGAGATCAGAATTTACTGAAATAGAAATGTTTTTCTGTTGTATCCATTAAGAAGTGGTGTTTTCTAAGTTACAGTTCTTTTTTTTCTTTCCATAACCAAAATCTGCAATGCTGAGTGATCTAACACGATTTTTAAAATAAAAATTCTATTTACATTTTTCAGTACAGCAGAGTGAGACTTAGGAGCTTCTCCCAGACCTTTGTCTAAACCAGGCATGTCCAAAGTGTGGCCCGGGGGCCAAATGTGGCCCTCAGCTGCATTTTCAAATTATATAATTTAGTTTTCCTGCAGGATTTTGATGCAGAGAGACACTTTATGACATTTTTTTTAGATTTTTACTAACATAAAACCCAACAAACAAAAAAATCCAAGTAAATTAAACAAATTTTAATGCAAAATTTTCCATTCAATCAAAATATTCAAATTTTTTTTGTAGATAATTCAAGAGATATTGAGATTTCTGACTCTATTTCCTGGTAAAAAGAACCACAGATCCTCACTGACTTTTACCAAACGCAGACTTGTGAGCTCTGTTCATAAAGCCTGACTAAATCCAGCAACAGGACTGGAGAAAGACCCAGATCCTGGTCTTGTTGCTGAGGATGGAACTAAATGTAGAAACCTAAAAACAGTCGACCAATCAGATCCAGTGAATCTGATGCTTTTTATTATTGAGTCAAACATACGAGATCCCTGTGTCGTATTAAAGACTGTTTATTAAAATGTTGCATTTAGAATGAATTTTTGAGCAGAACAGAATTTTTTTTGCTTGTTTCTTTTAAGAAATATTCTAACTTTTGTGGCCCTGGAGGATTTGACACTTTGTGATTTTGGCCCTCGTGTTGAAAAGTTTGGACACCCCTGGTCTAAATCATTTTAAATATGCATGATTCAAATATAAAGAACGTGAGGATGAAGTGTTGTGGTGTTAAATGTTTGAGCCTAAGCATCATTTTAAACCCTGGTTTGTTTAATCCGTGTTTTAAAATCACAGACACAGAAAGGCTCTCTGAACACTTTATTGGCACAAAACATCAGGAGGGTCAGTCAGGAGTTCGTTACAGGAGGAAAACGTTTGTGATGCAGCTGTCAGCGGGAACAAACCAGATGTTATGGTTAGGTTTGGGTCAGAATGGCTCCAGTTTACAAATCCACACAGTTCTTAGGGTGGTGTGTAGCTCAGTTGGTAGAGTGGTTGGTCTGGTAACCGGAGGGTCGTTGGTTCAATCCCAGCTCCGGCTGGGTTACTGTCGTTGTGTCCTTGGAGACACTTCACCCACCTTGTCTACTAGTGGTGGTGAGGAGGGCCCAGTGGTGACTCCATCCTCTGACAGTCTGCTCCAGGGCAGCTGTGGCTGAAAGTGAAGCTAACTACCATCAGCGTGTGAACGTGTGAGTGACTGTTGTGTTGTACAGCGCTTTGGGGAGTGTAGAACACTATAAATACAGGATATTTACCATTTTAGAATTCTCTGATTTTACACTGAAAAAAAAAGATTTTTTAGAAAGCTAAATATTACCCAATAAAATGATCTAAAATGTAATTAAATATATTAGTTAAAGACTGAAATTTTAAAAAATGGTTTGATTCTAACTGATGCACCAAATTTTTTTTAATGAACAAATGTAACTCAAATGTAATGGTTAGAAATGAACCAAATATATTGTTAAGTACTTCTGAAAAGCTAAAAGAAACAATCAAACTTATAAGCATTATAACTTGATGCCGTGGCCTAGTGGTTAGTGACATGGACTCCCATACAATAGTGTGAGGGTTCGATATCCACCTGTCACCAAATGTAAAAATGTTAGTTACCAGTTGTTGACCATCACCCTATGGGTTAATAACTGTATTTCCAGTCTGCCAAATAAATAAATCAAACAAAAATAAACAAGTTAACTGGATAATAACCAGTAAATAAAATCTAATCAATATTTTACATTAAATATAAATGTAACAAAGGTGTTTGAATCTAACGCATATTTTTAGTTATTTTTAGCTGCGAAAATTGAGTAAATTGTAATAAAAAAAATGGGGTAAAATTTAATCAATTAAATTGAGTGCAAATCGTTACACTAATTTTTTTTTTGGTTAAATTTTAACCGTTTGTTTTTTACAGTGTAGATAAAAGTCAAAATGTCTGTTTAGGACTGAGTCTGAGGTTCCTTCTGTTAACAAGTCTGTCCACTTTGTTTCTGCTACAAGAAAAATCACTTCAAATGATGTAAAACTAGAGTTTCAGTGTTGGATGACTGTAGAAACTAACGAGTAACTGTTTTAGATCAACGTTTGATTATATGTAATACTAGACGAACCGTCATCACCTTCTAGTCTGGAACAAAAATACATTTTTACTTTACGTGAACAGCACACACTAACTTTATTCAATAATCTACGTTTTCTAACCTTTTCCTTCTTTTTGCTTCACTATTTTCTCTGATTTCCTATGTTAGGTTTTGATTTTAGATGACCACAATAAATAAATAAATAACTGGTGAAGATGAGAGGAAAAATGATGATTCAGTGCCATTAAATAATCTTTATAATCCTTTCCTCCCAGTGAGGAAACAAATGGCTTTCTGAGGCTTTTCATTGATCACTACATTGATTTTTATTATGTCAGGTCAGCACTGGTGTGGAAATTAGATCATCAAACACGACCTCCAGTTTGAGCATCATCATGTAACGGTGATCAAACTATAATAAACTAGAAAAAAAACGCCTTATTTACCATAACTAACCTCGTTTAGATCATCAGAGGAAATGAAATCTAGTTCCGTCTTTTTGTTTGTTTTTATTAATAATATGTAATCATTTATCGTTTTAAAAGCCTTTCTATTCTCACTTGTGTATAAAGTTAGGTCTGTTTTAGGTCCTAATAGAAAAAGCGGTTGGTGGGTGAATGAGTTGGAAAGATGCTTACAAAAGATTTCTACTGGCTGAAATTAAAAGTTCATTTCTCTGGTATGAACTCGATGGAGCAGCTGAGGTTCGCTGCCTCGGCTCCATCCTTGAAAGCGAGCAGGAAGTACATGACCTTCCTGACCTTAGCTAGCTCCGCGATCCTCTCCCCGAACTCCTGCATGTCTGCCTCCAGGCATTTCAGCGGCAAATCCTCTGGGTCGTCGGCATTTCGCCAAAATGTCCCAATCGGTTCGAGAAGCTGGCGGGTCATCAGGTTGGTGAGGTCGGGGGTCCAGTGCTGGGAGATGCCCGTGATGGTGACTCGACCGTGGCCAGAGAGGGAGAAGTACCAGCGGGAGAAGTTCAGCTCCTGGACGGGAAAGTCCAGACGACTTACGACCTCGAAGGGGAGAAGCAGACGTTCGCCATCCTGACGCTTCTGTCCCGACTTCTGCAGCGAGGACACGCGAAGACGCATCATCTGCAGAACAAACGGATAACTTTGATGTGAAGACATTGAATGGAAACAGATTAGAGAAATGGTTAACTTTGAGATGTGCTCTCTGACTGTAAGGCAGACACACATGTCCAAAGTGTGGCCCGGGGGCCACTCGCGGCCCTCAGAGTGATTTTTTATTTATTTTTGCGACCTTCAACCGCAGTAGAGTGTTTTCCTCCAGCAGCTGCTGATGCAGAGATGCTTTTTAACAGTTTTGTGTTCAGGATTTTACTAAGAAATGTAAAAGTTCAACCTAGAGTATTCATCCTTTATTATTTGATTTGATTTCATGGTAAATAGAAAACTCTCACTCATAAAACTGAACTAAATAATGAACTCTAATCAAATTTATTTTAAAAATCAAACTAGAAAGGCTCTCCATTTACTGGTCGATCTATGTCCCAGTCCTCACCTGGTCATGAGCTTTGGGTAATGACCAATAGGACGAGATCCATACAAGTGGCCAAAATGAGTTTCCTCCACAGGGTGGCCGGGCTCAGCCTTAGAGAGAGGGTGAGGAGCTCTGATGTTCAGGAGGGACTCGGAGTAGAGCCGCTGCTCCTCCACATCAAGAGGAACCAGTCGAGGTGGTTCAGGCACCTGGTCAGGACGCCTCCTGGACGTCTCCCTCGGGAGGTGTTGTCCTGTCAGCAGGAGGCCCCCGGGAGGACAAGCTGGAGAAAATACATCTTCAATCTGACCTGGGAACGCCTTGGGGTCCTGCTGGAGGAGCTGGTGGAGGTGGCCGGGGAGAGGACGGTCAGAGGAGGAGGGTGAAGCGAGGAAGAAAACTAGAGAACAGTCGACCAATCAAATCCAGGGAATTCAAGGCTTTTTTTTTTTATTAAGGCAAACAAATGAGAGAGACAAACAAAAAACCAAATACTTTGTTTTCTTCGTTGAAATGTTGCATTTTAGCATTTAATTTTTTTGTTTAAATAAATATATATATACACCCCCCGGTGTAGGATATGTTTTTATAGTGAGACGGTGGGTCAGCTGCTGGTGTTTACAGCCTTAATTATGATGATAGAAAGTTGCAGACCAAAGAGGTGAAACCTTCTTCTGTCTTTAAGTCACAAAAAACGACTGTTTCCACCTGAAAAATCCCACAGAACGAGGACTGTTATTTTTCAGGTGTCCTCCTCAGGATGATGGTCAACAGACCCACTCATTGTTACTCTATCGATTTTAAAAGCAACATTCTTCAAAACTTAAATCCAGTCAAACAAAAAGGTGCTGTGAATTAGTAATGTTGCTAATTAGCTTCTCTTCAAACAGAAAATATCAGAAGTTGTTATTGTCTTTACCAGTAAACGATCATGTTACCGTTCCGTTTCCATATTGGCGCTCAGATTGTGTACTATTGGCTGCATTTTATTTCAAGCTCAAGTCGCTCGCGCGTTCTGGAGGCAGTCATGTGTCTGTAAGTGAGAAGCTGTCATTAGAGTGTGTGAAGAAGCTCACCTCCGTCAGAGCAGTGTCTTCCTTAAACTCCAACGCAAATTTTCCAGAGGAGGATTTGTCCGTGTCCATGTCCGTGTTTGAGGTCATGTTCCTGGTTTTAGGAGCGGGCAGAGCCTGCCTGTGTGGAGGGATGCAGCAATGGACGAAGCTCTGGTGGATTCTCTTTTTCTCACCCTCTCCATCCCTCCCTCTTCTCTTTCATAGACTCGTAAGCCTCCTCCCCTCCCAACTGTTTCCATCACCGTGCACCAGTTTTGCCCACAGCCTGTTCCTCACACCCCCTCCCCTCCTACCCACAGGGTAGTTTGACTAGGACATATTGACGGGGATGAGGGAGAGCGCCAGGGCGTGAGATCGATGCAAACAGCTAATTATTCCGACAGTCATGTGACACGGGAACAACAAACGGTCACTCGGGTTCTAAGACGCGTTTGACCATCACACTTCATTACATTTTAACTGCAGCGTTGAAGCTGTAGGAGACGAATGTGGAGGATGAGTGAAGCCCAGCGCTGCTCTGAAGTACTTCACGTTAATATCGCCTCCTGAGATTTCACACTTTAGGGATAATGTCTGAAACTCAAATTCTCAGGTTTTTTAAGGTGTGAAGCAGGTGAGTGATGTTTGAGGGTGCTAGGCAACAGGGAGACTGATGACGTACCAAAGGGAACGCTGGGAGTTTCCTGAGGGGCTCTGGAAGCTCAGCTCTTCTTGGCTCAGTGGATCTACTATTTATTTATATCCCATTTACCTCACACAGGTCGGTGTGTGTGTGTGTGTGTTACATCACCGTTAATGTGCCGTCAGAAGGGATTAGGCACAGGGTAAAGATGGGCGGCATTCCCTTGGTAAAAACTTTACTCCCTGTTTCGCTTAAACGAGTGGAAACGATGGAAGTACCAACCTGTGTGAGTTTAAGCTGTGCCATTTCAAATCAGCCACAATAAAACTGGTATGAATTATAATAGTGTGTGATTTGTTATGACTTCAAAAACAGGAGCTGTTGTTTGCATAAAAAATAATTAGTTTTTGGTTAAATGTGTTAAATCGGTTACTGTAGCTTTAACGTGTTGTCCAACTTGTTTTATCGCTCCGCTCACGGCGTCCTGCCGTTGTGCTTCTGTCCGTTTCTGCCAGGTGATTCCAGACTGGAAGAACCAGGAGTGGGATAAAGACAAACCAGACTCCTACGCCGGGATCTTTCACTTCCAGTTCTGGCGGTTTGGCGAGTGGGTGGACGTGGTGATCGACGACCGGCTCCCCACGGTGAACGGACAGCTGGTTTACTGCCACTCCAACGACAAAAATGAGTTCTGGAGCGCTTTTGTGGAGAAGGCCTACGCCAAGTAAGACGTGGTTTTGTTTGTTCTCAGATTGTCATGGATGCTGCTAACCGAGAACAGCTGCGTTACCATTAAACGACCTGCTGATGGATCAGAGTTCATTTTGAATAAATGTTTGGTTTAGTCGGAGCTCCTGATAACTGCCTGCTTCGCCACCCAGCAGCTCTGGCACTCCGAGGCGCTGAAGCTACAACGTGTTTAACAGTGAATTTTTCAGCTCTTTAGTTGTGAACAAAATGCAGCGCTGTGAAGACGGTGGAGCAGGTTTCTAGGAAAAGGAAATACGTCTCAGCTAGGGGTGGGAATCGATACGTTTTTATCAATATCAAAAGCATTGTCGATTCTGCTTATCAATCAATTCCCTTATCAATTCTTGAGTAGTTATCAAGCAGCAAAAAAAAGACCATGTGTTTTTTTGTGGGGGGGTTTAAAGTTTCAGGTTTTGTAAATTGTTCCAGTCTCATGCTGCTGCAGAGCTGAAGGTTTTCGTATAGGTGGAAACAAAGTACTCAGACATCTAGAGTTCACCTCCTGCTGAGGATGCTAAGCTAACACAGAGCTATCAGCTGCTGCTCTGTCACCAAATCACTAGGGCTGGGTACCATACTACTACTTTAACAATACCTGGTTTTCGATACCGGTACCTTAAAGCCATACTCAGTAGCCAGGTAAACAAGCTAGGTCTCCTAGCTATTTTACAGAAACACGTCTCGGTGAACTCACCCCTCCCATCGGGTAAAAGCCATACGCCAGCCTCCCGCCGACATGGGACCACGGTTTGTAAAGGTGACAAAGCAGAGTCTAACTCCAGCCGTAGAAACGTTCCCCCAGCTTTTCCTCTTTTCACCTCCAAACGTTTTTAGTTTTCTGCTAGCTGAAAGGTGTTTTTGGGGGGGACTCTGGTATTTTTATCTTAAAATGGAATCACCCGCCGGCTCTCTGTCCTACTTCTACTTTCACTTTCACTTCCGGGATGTTCTGCCCCAAAATGTGTCCGGGCGGATTAATGCCAATCCAAGCAGTGAGGAAATGCGGCAGACAGACAGCTGGATTGTCCAATCCTATCGTTCGGTCCGAACGATAGGATTGGCTGAAGTTTTTAGAGAACTGCGGGACAACTACTTTATTGATTTCTTTCTTTTTTTTTTTTTTTTTTTTTTTTA
>SSNR01000105.1:69248-104200 GCA_006937965.1 Callopanchax toddi | reverse complement strand
TTTTTTTTTTTTTTTTTTTTTTTTTTTTTTTTATCTCCACAATATATTTATGGCTATACTATATTGGAACATTGTTAAGAGGCTTTAAAAAAAACGTTAAAAGCTACATTGTTTACCTGGCTACTGAGCATGCCTTTAACGATACTGTTTTCTGTACTTATGTGTATAAATCTGAGAGAAAATAACAAAGTACTACATTTTTTTGTTTAATTAAACCAAAAAACATCGTTTTATGCCATATTTATGCTTTTATTATTATTATTTGTTGCTTTCCTCTGGAACTTGCTTTTATGTCTGACCTTGCCCTCACACACCTCCTGATGCAGCAGTAGCTGCTTCCCCCCCCCCAGCAGTCGGAGACTGAACACGCTGCAGCTGCGAGTTAGTGATAATATGCAGTTTTGCTTGTTTTGGGCCCCCTCTGGTGTCCGTTTTAAATCACTGCATTACACAAGTTAGCATATCGTTTCAGCTTCTAAACGCCTAAATCTACCTGTTGAAATGTCTCCTCAGCCTTCATAGCTTTCTACAGGAGCGGTTATTTACTCCTTCAAAGAAATCAGCTGTGTTCAAGCAGGGAGAGATGGAAAAATCAGGAATCATGAGATAAAAACACTCCAGAGCTAGCATAACAGCTAGCCACTTTGGGTTAGCCTAACCCTCGTGAGACACGTGACTTCCTGGGTACCGTGACGGTGACGGAGATCTTGCAATCGTGGTATTCCGGATCTAACCACCAGATGGGGCTAAGTGACTTTTCATTAACTCTGTAAAGAGTCAGATTAGCACAGACTGGCTCAAGGAGAAGATTTAAAAATATGAAAAAGTTGCATATGATCACTTTAATTCCATGTGCGATGAGGTGCTTTGACTAATTGCTGATATTCCTGTTTTTCGTGGTATAAGTCTTATTGCATACGCTGCATTTTGCTCTGTTCCCGTTTACCTTTCCAACTGCAGCCAACTTTAACTTTTTTCTGCATTTTCAACCAGGAAGTCGCCAGAAGGTGAATTTGAATGACTTCTTTGTGTTTTCGAGGATGTGTGGGTGCTACGAGGGCCTGGATGGAGGCAACACAGCCGACGCTCTGGTGAATTTTACCGGAGGCGTTTCTGAGCCGATGGACTTGACAGAAAACGGCTTCAAGGAGGATGAAGAGAAACGAAACGAGTTTTTTGAGAGAGTCCTGAAAGTGCACAACAGAGGAGGTCTCATCAGCTGCTCCATCCGGGTGAGAGACGAGCACAAAGCCATGTCAGCTGAATTATAAAGTTTAATAAATAACGCTCTGGCCGTTGTTCCAGGCGTTTACCGCAGCGGACATGGAGGCCAAACTGGCCTGTGGCCTGGTGAAGGGTCACGCGTACGCCGTGACGGACGTCCGCAGGGTTAGGCTCGGCCACGGCCTGCTGGCCTTCTTCAAGTCAGACAAACTCAACATGATCCGCATGAGGAACCCCTGGGGCCAGAGGGAGTGGAACGGGCCCTGGAGCGACAGGTGACACACCGGAAAGAAATGAAACGATGGTTAAGACGAAGGAAAGGTTTTCTTCTTCTGTTCTAGCTTTGGGCTAGTCGAGGACAGGATAACATGAATGTTATGTTTAGTGAACAGGGTCCAATTCATCAGAGAATATCTCACCGCTCGTAAACGGCAAATCACGCCGTTTTGTCCTCATGAAAAGATTTTCATCCTCCACTGCTTCTGTATGTCAGCTTAATAAAGACTTGACTGTGACCTGGAATCTCCTGTTCAGGTGATAATCTGTTGGGTTTCTGATCATGAAGCACCTCTAAGGCGATAATCTTGTTTATTTTTACCATGTTTGTTTTTGTGTTGAGACCATTTTCTCTGTACTGTCTGATGTTACTGAAACGATCACCTGACTTTAGCTCAGATTTTATTTTACTGTTGTTTCGGCTGTATGTTAAGGTAAAGATTGCTGAACCGGTTGTGTCTCTTTAGCTCAGAAGAGTGGCAGAAGGTCAGTAAGGGTGAGAGGGAGAAGATGGGCGTCGTCGTGGAGGACGACGGAGAGTTCTGGTGAGTTTTAGTCCAACTCTGCCACCTGCTGGTGATCTGAGGTCATTTACTTCTCAAGTAGTTAGAAGTTGATTTTAGTTTTCATCTTTCCTCTTTGACTGCACATTAAATCATCCAGGATTTAGACTCATCCGTTCCTCTTTCTCTCTGCAGGATGACATTTGATGACTTCATTGCGAACTTCACAGATCTTATCCTCTGCCGTCTCATCAACACATCCTATCTGAGTTTACACAAAACCTGGGAGGAGGCAGTGATGCGGGGCTCTTGGCGTCGCCACGACGACCCGCTTCGCAACCGGGCCGGAGGGTGCACCAATCACAAGCAGTCCTTCCTCCAGAACCCACAGGTGCTCATTCGTTTGTTTATCGTGACCCAGATTTTGTCCTGGACGTGGCTGCATCTTCTCCAGTGGTCGTGTAGACTGAACTCTGTCCTTTGTTGTTGCTGCAGTACGTGTTTGATATGAAGAAACCCAAAGATGAGGTCCTGATCTGTCTGCAGCAAAAAGACCGTAGAGCCACTCTGAAAGAAGGGCGAGGAGAAAACCTGGCTATCGGCTTCGACATACACAGAGTAAACGTGTAGAGTTTAGACTGAAATCTGCCAGATAACCTCTTATTTGTAGATGCTAACATACGTTGATAAATAAAACGACTGGAACCTGCTTCTGTCCGTATTCAGGTGGAGTTAAACAGGATGTACCGAATGCACGTCACCCAGCAGAAGGTAGGAGGAAGCATCTACATCAACTCACGCTCCGTGTTCCTACGCATCGACCTGACAGAAGGCCGCTACGTCGTCATACCCACAACCTTTGACCCCGGTCTGGAGGGAGAGTATCTGCTCCGCGTTTTTACTGACGTTCCCTCAGACTGCAGGTAAAACTCACTGTTGTAGTTTAGTTTTAGTTTCTGCAGCTTCAGGACCAACCGATCAAAGGTACAGATCTGTGGATACAGTTATGGCGCTTTTAGGAATAGTGTCCTAATTAACGGAAACCTTTCGTGTCTGTCCTGCAGTGAGCTGACTCTAGATGAGCCTCCACAGACCTGCTGGTCTGGGTTGTGTGGTTATCCTTCACTGGTGACTCAGGTCCACGTACTGCAGGCCGACGGACTCGCAGGCCAAGACTCAAATGGAGGTAGAGGTTCTTTGTTCACCTGATCTTTACTTTAGGGCGTTTTCTCACCAGTAGAAGATGAGTCAGTACAAACTACATGAGAAGGTTCAGTCTGCTGATTGGTCAGATAGTCTGGGGTGGGGCTACCAGAAGGTTCTATGTTCTGATCTAGTCTACAACACGGTTTAACCTCCTCTCTCTGTGAGCCGTTGATCACCTACTTCAACTCGTCAGTCAGAGCTGATGAATCTAGTCATCTGCTCAGATATCAGTGAGCTAACGGACCCCTCGCTTGATTCACTGCTAGCTAGGAGCTACTCACGTGTGTGTGTGTGTGTGTGTGTGTGGCCTCCCACATCCCAGAATGCAACACAAACCTGGCTACAGGAGAAAACCTCTACAAATGGTTCAGAACGCAGCAGCACGTTTGGTCTTCAGTCAGCCTAAAAGAGCTCATTTGAGATGCTCATGATTAAAATGGGTCGAGTACAGCCAGTGTACGGGATTCTGGTCTACCGCCCACCTGGACCCACTTCCTCCTTCATCTCTGACTTCCATGCTGAGGATCTTTCTAACAGCTCTACTAGAGTTCCTAAACATGATGAGCTCTTTGGACCTCTGTCTGCCAACATGTCTCTGGTCCTACTCACAGAGCAGGCCACACCCTGGATCTGGTCTTTACCTACGGACTTGTTGTTGGCCATCTGAACATAAATGATGTTGTGTTTAGTGACCATAAGTCAGTTTCCCTCCATGTTAATTTTAGAACTGACTCTCTTGTACAGGATTCTTCCAAACAAAGACGTTTTAACAGTTCCACCATTTTAAACTTCTCCTCCCTCTTTGACTTCATCCCTCCTTCTTCTGATGATGTCGAGCTTCTCAACAACTCATTTAATGATCACTGCCTTCTGATTCTGGATCAGGTTGCTCCACTCAAAACCAGTCACAGCTCTAGTGTCTCCAGGTCACCTTGGATGAACAACCAGACTCGTGATCCTGCAGAAAAGCAGAACGTCTGTGGAAGAAGACAGGTCTAGTTGTTCACCGTAAATATCTTAAAGAACTTCTGGAGTCTTAGAACACAGCTGTATATGATGCCAGATCTACTTTCTTCAGGAACCTCATATCCCAGAATAAGAATAACCCTAAAGTTCTTTTTGACACCATCTCCAGCATCATTTCTTCTCCTCCTCAGCAGCTCAGTTATCTTCAGCTGATGACTGCAACACATTCCTCCATTATTTTGTAAACAAGGTTCTAAATCTGAGATCCAGCATTCCACCAGCTCCACCATCAGTGAGGAAACCTCTGGGTGCTCCGACTCCTTTACCTCCTTCTCCACAGCCTCACTAACTGAGTTGATTCTGTGATCAGTCAGATGAAGCGTTCATCATCTTCATCAGACGTGCTTCCTCACTCTGTATTAGTCGGGTCTCTTCCCTCTATCGGTCCATCTCTGCTGTCCATAATCAACAGCTCTCTAAACCAAGGCTGTGTTCCGTCCCACTTTAAAAACTCAGTGGTGACTCCGCTTTAAAAAAACAGTCTTGACTCCAGCTCCCCCAGTAACTACAGGCCATCTCCAAGCTTCCCTTCGTCAGTAAAGTTCTGGAGAACGTTGTTGACACTCAGCTCAGGTCCTGGTTCTCCAAGTCAAAGATCTCCGACCCGTTCCAGTCCGGCTTCCTTAAGAAGCACTCGACTGAGACCGCTCTAGTCAGGGTTCCAAACAGCTGCTGATGCAGGTCAATGCTCCGTCCTGATCCTGCTGGACCTCAGTGCAGCCTTCGACACCGTGGACCAGAACATCCTACTGAACAGGTCCAAGGTTCTAGCTGGATCTCAGGTTCTGCATCAGACTGGCTCACCTCCTACCTCTCCAACAGAACTTTCTCTGTGAAAACAGAAAGCGTCTCTTCAGACACGCCTCCCTAACCTGCGGGGTTCCACAAGGTTCGGTTCTGGGGCCTCTACTGTTCTCACTCTATATCCTTCCTTTAGCTGGCATCGTCCAGTCCTTCTCTGACATCCAGGACCACGTCTACGCTGATGACATTCAGCTGGATGTGTCCTTCCTGCCCCACCAGTTAGACAGACTGGTCACACTGGTACTCTGCCTGACCCAGATCAGTAACTGGCTGTCCAGAGACTTCCTGGTTCTGAACGCCAACAAGACTGAGACCCTGATCATGGCTCCTCCAGAACTTCATCCTAAACCTGAACAGGAAGTAGCTTCCTCCTGCTCCTCAGCCACGCCCTCAGTCAGAAACCTGACTCAGTTCTAAACTTTGATTCTCACATTAAATCATCTCTGGCTCCTGATTCTTCCACTTAAGAAACATCTCAAAACTCCATCAAATAGTCTCAACTGCTGACCTGGAGACAATAATCCACGCCTTCATGTCTTCAGGCCTAGACTACTGTAACGCTCTCTTTACCGGTCTGAACAAGTCCTCCCTCAAACGTCTTCAAACATCCAGAACGCAGCAGCTAGACTCCTGACTAAATCCAGCAGGAGAACTCACATCACCCCGATTCTAAAGTCCTTCACTGGCTCCCTGTAGAATCCAGAGTCCAGTTTAAAGTCCTGGTTCTCACCTACAGAGCTCTAAACAGTCAGGCTCCTGACTACTTATCTCAGCTTCTTTCTCCACACACAGTCTCTCCTAACTTTCGATCTTCATCTCAAAACCTGCTGGCTGTTCCTCGCACCAAACTAAACACCAAAGGGGACAGGGCCTTTCAGGATCTGGCTCCCAAAGGGGACAGGGCCTTTCAGGATCTGGCTCCCAGACTGTGGACCAGCCTGACCCTGAAACTCCGTCTCTGCAGCACTGTGGAGGCTTTCAGTAAACTCCCCTCTTCATCCAGGCTGTCCCTCACGGATCATGTAGAGATCTGACTGTGGATAGATTTTGTGATCCTGATTACATTTTGTGCCTGCTAATGTTTCATTCACCTGTGCTTTGTAATATCTGATTATACCTGTGTTGTACAGCGCTTTGTGATCTGTTTCTGGGAAAGGCACTTTAAAAATAACATTTACTTACTTACTTACTAATCAAATATAAGGGTGAACACCAGGGGGCAGTGTGCATTTTATTTAAGTTTATATAAAACTTTAAACTGTGAAACATTTTTATAATTTAAATGTTTCAGTTTTGAATGAACAATTTCTGAACACAATATAAATGTACGTAGCAAAATAATATATCCATGATTATTCTGATCTTGAGCTCAAACCTTTTATTACATCGTGTTTAAAGCCTAAGTTATACATTTTGTGGTTATGTTTTTATAAAGGTTTGATTTATTTTTCAATATAAAACCAATAATCCGTGTGTGTCTCCAGCCTCAGATCCTTACGTGGTCATTTGTTGTGAAGGACAGAAGGTTCGTTCTGCTGTTCATAAAAACACCTGCAGCCCTGTCTTCAACGCCAAAGGACTCTTCTACAGGAAGAAAGCCAACCGACCAATCAGCATTGAGGTCTGTGTGTGTGTGTGAGGAGTTGTTGTTGTTGACGATGACCTCATCTCTCTCTCTCTCTCTCTCCTCTGCTTCTCAGATCTACAACAACAACGTGCTCGTGGACTCCTTCCTGGGTCAGGTGACGCTGACTGCTGAGCAGGGGAAAATCCAGAAGACACTCCACCTGAAGGACAAGGGTGATCGCCGTGACAACGACCTCCCTGGTACCATCAGTCTGTCCATCGAGACCAGCTCGGTGCTGACCAGCATCTGAGGCAGGAGTCTGAGTTGTCCAGATGTTTATCAGGTTTAGAGTAAATATTCAGTATAAACAGGTTGTTTTAAGAGAACTGATGCAATATGGAGCCTGTGGATGAAATGAGAACAGATAATCAACAAACCATATAAATGTTACCAAACACCAGCTCTGGGTGTGTCAGAAACCCAGATTTCTAGTTTACTTAATGAACGTTTACGGGTCTTAAAGTTTGCCTCCTGTCGGGTCTGACATCTTCCTGCCACTTCGATATAATCTGTTCCTTTGTCTCCGCTCCAGCCTTTTAATCTCGTCTTTTTATTTCACCTCATCGCCGATGGGGTGGATGTTACGTTTTGAACAGATTCTCGACCACCTGCCTTAAAGTGTCGTGTTTAAAGTGTTTTTCTTTAGGGTCTGTTGCTGTTTTTTTAAAACGTTTTAACGCCGAGCTTCCTCTAACCTGAGCGTCGACTTAATCCACCAGCAGGCTGGTTTCTGATCCATCCTGCAGCAACTCGGGCAACAAGAGTAGAAGATCCAAAGTTTACAGGACAGACTTTCAGGTACTTTTTGTTGTCGATATGTCCTCCACCTGTAACCAAACAGCCAATCAAATTGCTGCGAAGCGACAGGAACTCTCACCTGATCTGTGCCATCTATTAATACTTAAATGTTGATGTTTTTCTACATGTGATGTCTGGTATTCTTTTTTTAAACTTTTACCTCCGTGCCATCTTTTTAAGTTTTAATATTATAGAAGTAAAAGTTTTTACTTGTTAAATACAGAATTATATTAGTTTATTCCTCAAGAAGCACTTTTTACAAACGGCTGCTTTCATTAAACTGGTTTCTCAGATCAGACCTGATCCTGTTCATATGTGATACCATTCAGTTTAATCTACTCCAGGCTAAAGTTAAAGCATCACTCTGTGGCTGTTTGAAATGTTTACGAGCCTGCAGGGAGATGTTTACGAGCCTGCAGGGAGATGTTTACGAGCCTGCAGGGAGGAGTTTCTCCAGATGAAACCTCGTCTTAATGAAGGTTTCAGTTCAGCTGACAGAAAAGTCACGTTTAATGTGGTTTTATCTGCTTTGGGAGGGAACATCAGGCTGCTTCACTACCCAGCATGCCTTGTGGCATGTTACTGCTGATGACAGTTCTTATGATTTTATCTATAATGTGTCGTGCCACGAAGCTAAAGGCTCAAACTATTTCTGTGAATAGAACTGGAAGTTTACAGGAGACCTCTGCAGTCGTGATCTACCTGAATCCTGTTGAAATGAGGCGTTGAATCAGATTCTAGTGAACGTTTCAAACATCGGTTTCAGGAGGTCATACTGCCAGCAGAGGGTTCTCCTTCCTTCCTTCCTTCCTTCCTGTTGGTTTTAAACCTGAGACAGAAACCGTTTGACCTGGAGGCGTTTTACCGATTCTGTGACGTGAATCTGCCAACCAACTAGAGCTGTTTGGCTTTAATCAGAACTCCCAGCTATGAAACCAAAAACCAGCTCAGCTGAGCAAAGCAGACCAACTTTGATGTTTTCAGATGACTCATTCTGTATTAATTCACTTCTTCTGCTTTATTGAAATGTTGAGTCATCTGATGTAATGAACCAGCTTTATAAATGTTTGTTTCTGAAGAATCTTTGACAGAGAAATAAAGTCGACTTCATACTTTCTGTGTGTTTAGTTGCTTCACTGGCTGTGATCAGAAATAAGAGTTGAACATTTGGAGGGGACTCTAAAGTGTGTGTGTGTGTGTGTGTGTGTGTGTGTACAGAAAAGAACAACGCCTTTAAAAGACTTTAAATTTAGTTTCCTTCACATTAGGGATGTACCGATACGATACTGGTATCGTTGCCTCAATACCGATACCAATACCGATACGATACTGGTATCGTATCGGCCCGATACCGATACAGGTATCGGTTAGTTACCCGATACCAGGAACCGATACCAGTGGCTTCACTGTCTGTGACTTGTGATTTCTGTTGTAGTTTCCTCCACTAGGGGGAGCTATTGAGCTAAAGAGGAACAGTGTGGGTTGAGAGCTGGAGATGGTGCCAAATAGTTCATTTTATTTGGTTAAAATGTGGAAAACTGCAATAATTTCACTGTGAAATCACAGAAAATGGTGATTTTTCACCTTATATTTTAGTTTTGTGATCATTTTTACGTATTAATATATTTTATTTTTTTATCTAACTCAGTTATTTGTTGTAAAAAGCAGAGAAGAAAAGATAAAACCTGTATTCCAATTTGTTGCATTTTTTAAATGTGGTAGAAATATCGGTATCGGCGAGTACTCAGATTTAAGTATCGGTATCGGTTTTGAAAAAAGTGGTATCGGTACATCCCTACTTTACATCCTTAAATGAAAACAATTTATTTCACCAGCTTTATTTATCCAATGCAACCTATAACATCCAACTGGAAAAAAATCAGTTGCAGTTCAGAAATAAGTGAGGAATGGTTGACCCACCTTCAGCTCTGGAGTCTGTTGGGATTCTTCAGACTGGTCGGTTTTTGCCCGGCCCTCTTTACAGAACTGGGTCAGAGTAGGTGTTGGTGGACTGACGGCATTACCGGTAAATATTTTCTCTAGTTCCATTTTAAAGTTTAAATCGGTTCATGATATTCTGAATATTTCATAAAACTTTTCTCTTTGATTTTAAAAGTGTGTAAATATGTCACTGTCATTTAGGAACTTTAGATTCATAAAAAATGTTTTTTGGAGCATAAGTTTATAATCTCTCTGGATGTTGACTTTATCAGGAACGTCTCGACTCTTACGGCTGGTTGATGTAACGTTTTTGTATTTTGTAAAATCCTCCCTTAAACTCGACTCTTCCCAGAAGCTCCTTCTGGACTCAGATGTGAAGTGTTGTAGCTTCGTGTTCTTTACAGCTGAACCGGCGCCGTGGCTCCTCCTGAAATCTTAAACTAATTCAGCTTCTCTGATCTTTGAATTTTAACTTTTAGAAATGAGGCACGTTTTGAGGAGATGCTCGAGATGTCAGTTTTAATAACTTAGAAAACATTTGTTACAGCAGCACTACAGTAACAGCACAACAGAGAGACGAGGAGCCACATCCAGTGGAACCAGTTAGAATATTTAAAAACCAGCAAATTGACGGGAACGATGCTGAACTGGTGGCGTCATGTGACATCACAGAAAAGATGATTCACTTGAATTAAAACTTGACGTTTCTGCATCAAGGAAACTTTCCTGGTTTAATCTGAGGATCAACATAAAGAGGAACAGGTAACGAACACCTGGAAAACCAGAGGGAACTGGGTGTAAACTGGTCATTTTATCTGTTTGATCCATTAGGATTAAACTCCTTATAAAATCATTTACCATAAAGACTCAAAACTTAAAAGTTTTCATCACAGCTCCAACATTAAACCACATCTCCAGTTCAAAATGGGAATAAAAAAGAAGCAAATTTTTATTTTAATGTCAGTTTTATGTCCATTTGAAGATAGTTTTGTCAAGCAACAAGTGAAATTATTTAATAAAAAATACAGATTTATCCTAAAATACATATAAGCATACTCACAAACACTTTAAGATAGGTGTCATTTGTTTTTTCAAGTTAAAATCAAAGTAAAAACAAAAATCCTCTGGTAACAGAAGTTTCCATGAACTGGATCTACGACTAAACGTTTTGAAGGATTACAGCTGATTCCTGTTGGGATCGATCGTGTTATCGTGGACTCGTCAGAAGACTTGACTCTACAAAAAGCAGGAGGAACATCCGACCTGTTGGATCCATCAGACCGCTAAGGGAGGTTTTGGTCTTGAGCTCAAAATAGAGGTGGTCCAGTTTGACTTTCAGCCTTCAGAATAAATCTGTTGATTATTGAGAAAAAAATCTAATTCAAGAGAGAAGCTATCGGCCACACATGTCTCCAACAGCAGTGAATCCTAAACGTGTGAATATAATAAATAGAAATCTGTTTCTGTGTAGTTTAATGAAACTAAAGTTTCATCTCTTGATGATCTGGGCTTCTGCTGAAGGTCTTTTTCTAATTCTTAATTCAAACTCATAAAAGGCAACTTTTTCAGAAATTATCAGAATAGGATTCTACGAGGTCATTTAATAACCACCTAAACGTTTTCTGTTTAAAGGGATATTCCACTAAAAGTGACTTTTTTGTTTGTTGTCATATTCCTCATAGATCAGAAACCATTAGTAACCACCTTAGTCCTGATCCAGCAGTACTCCTTTAGCGTTAGCTTAGCGTAAAACACTGCAAGTGAATGGTAACAACTAGCATTGTGAGAAAAAAGTCCTTAAAACTCACTCAGTAGTGATACTAGTGATACTAATTCTGCCTAGTGACCTCAGTAAACATATCGACTGCAAGTGGAAATAAATGACAGGTACTATTTTAGACTAGGGACTACTTTATGACAAAGAACAGCTGTAAACCTCCACTGAACGGCGCAAGGACACGACGCAGCGTCTCCAAGGAGACCTACTTCCATAAACACGTATCTGAACGTTGTTTTAAATCTCACAGACGATGAAAAATAAAGTCGAGCTGCTCAGAGATTACCTTTAAAAATCGTTACCAGGTTTAGTCTAGTAGACAGGATTTGTATTAATGGACTTAGGTCTCTTTGAGGCCGCTGCATCATGTCCTTGCACCGTTCTTTGTCATAAAGTAGTCCCTAGTCTAAAATAGTACCTGTCATTTATTTCCAATTACAGTCGATATGTTTACTGAGGTCACTAGGCAGAATTAGTATCACTACTGAGTGAGTTTTAAGGACTTTTTTCTCACAATGCTAGTTGTTACCATTCACTTACAGTGCTTTACGCTAAGCTAATGCTAAAGGAGTACTGCTAGATCAGGATAACGACTAAGGTGGTTACTAATGGTTTCTGATCTAACTCTGAGGAATATGGAAACGGACAAAAACCACTTTCTGGTGGAACATCCCTTTAAAACAGGAATCTCACTGGAACCAGGCCCAAATCTTAAACAGTAACTTGATTTATTTTAGGTTAATCCTGACTGACTGGTGGTCCGACCCCCCCACCCTCAAATCAAAACCATCAGTCGGGAAATGAAATGTTTAAACCTTTAAAAGGAGGCTGAACGACAGCAGAGTTCAGCTTTTTGTAATGGTGACATTTTACAGGCAGAGTGGCTCCACACACACACACACACACACACACACACACACACACACACACACACGAGAATCACATTGGTTTGACTAAACTGCGTTTCCTATGTGGAGGTTTCTGATCAGTTGACTGAGTATATAGCTGTATTTAACACGTCTTTATTCTGAATCCACAGCAGAACCTCAAACTAAACGCGCTGCCGATGGACTGGCAGCAGGTCGATGTCCACGCCACGCTCAGCAGCAGCGTCTCTCCTCACCTTCATATAGAAAATATAACACTATATTTTACAAGAAGACTAACAGAACAGCTACTATCTTACAGGGAACAGGCGGAGTATCTACAGCTCAGAGCTGAGTGGGAAAACGAGACGTCTGAAAGTGAACTCTGGATCAAATCTGGAGTTTAAATCTTTTAAGTTTGGGGATTTTTCTGACTGGCCCTGCAGTGTCAACAAACACAGGAGTTACTTCCTGCTATGTTCTGAGTAGTTCAGCCAGTAAAGACTAGAATTAGTCGCCATGATCTCAAGTTTTGATGGGGTAGTTTTTGTCTCACTGTTTAACAGGATAAAACCTAAAGAGCTGCTGATCCTCGGTTCGACGCCGACCGACGTCCTGCCAGCCAGCAGATTAAGTGCTACGAGAGTGATGAAGGTCACTATAAACTACTTCCTGTCTGGATCAGACTGGATGGGCGTGGCTCTGTTCTGCTGTCCCGTTGAAACGAACGGCGTGCGAAGGTGAACGTCACTCTACCACGATACGACGGAGAGAGAAAGACGATGAGGGGATCCGGTTTCAGAGGCGGTCTGCGGGTGACAACAAACTGAAACAAGCGATCGTTATTTAGACAAACGCAGCCATCAGGACCGAGGGCCGTTCAGCACAGAGTTCGCCGAGTCCGACTGGCCCTCCTCTTCCTCCTGGCCCGGATCCAGGGGGCCGTTGTGCCTTTCCCGCCGGCCTGAGCCTGCACTGTCCCTGTGCTCAGCCGGACTTCCTGTCCCAGGTTTCTCTGGGTCTCTGGAGGTCTGATGTCCGTTTGAAGGTGACAGGCTCTGGCCCCGCCTCTTTTCCTGAGCGTCACTGTCGTTTCTGTTTTCAGCCCTCCTCTCAACCACTGAGGACTTTTTATTCATCATCCTAGGTCCCTCATCCTCTTCCTCTTCGTCATCAGAGTCGATGCGGTTGAGTCTTTTACGGATTGGACGATCGTCCTCCGATGAAGATTCGGAGTCCTGGGATTCCTCCTCCTCCTCGTCCGTGGAAGGCCGCTGTTTCTTCAGCATCTGAGCGAGACGCTTGCGGCGCTGCTGCGACAGCATCTCCCTCCTCTTCCCTCTGCCCATCTTCTCCAGGTCCTCTTCCTCCCTGTCCGTCCTCGTTAGTCTCCTCCGCTTGTCCTTATCGTCCTCCTCCTCCAGCTGCCTCCTCTTCAGCCTCCTCCCTCTGTCTCCTACGTTCTTCTTGTCCTGGTATCTTCTCCGCCTTTCCTCTCTGTCCTCTCTTCTCCGCCTGCTCGCTCTCTTTTTCTGCTCATCTTCCTCCTCGTCCTCGTAATCCTCCTCAGAGTCTCTGGAAGAAGGAGACACTAAAAAGGACAAGAAGACAAATATCAAAAGGAGGATGTGGATGAGTAAAACTCGGCTCGTTGTCCTACAACACCTGCATCAGGCATCACTCTGGACATGGCGTCTGATGCTCCATCAGCTTGTGGACTCTACTTTGTAACAAAGGTTCCACAAGTTTCTAAATTCAAATGTCTTTTTTTTAACCGACCAATAAAAACAATATACTCTCCTCTCGAGTCGTTAGAGGATAAAAATGTCCACAAAACTTTTCAGGTGAAGATTTTTTCTCCTGTTTGGGTCAAATCTCATGATCAACTTTAATTTTGATCCAAACATCAAATATTTAATTATTATCAGGATTAAATGCCAGTTTGATTACATGACGCCGCTCTCTACCATCAGACTTCCTGACACTCCTCCGCTGTGCGGTGGAGTGAGAGGCGGCCATGTTTTTCTTTACTTGTTTTGTCCTGTGGGTTCAATCGATTCAATAAACAATCAGAAGACACGAGGAACCGTTTCCTGTTTGTTAGAGATCAACATAAAGATGTCGATTTTGATCATTTTTCTATAAAATCACAGGAAACAGGATTATTTGGGACTAAAAACTGGTTTTAAAGGAACCTAATGGGACATGTTTGTCCTCCAGTGACTTCAGAGGGCAGGAAATTATAAATCTGGAGCTCCTAACATTTTGAATCATTAACTACCAAACATTTCTTTCATTTTGTGTTTTTTCATTAAATCAAACCTTTAATATCTGATTGCTTTGATCAGGACTGAAGTTGATTAAGTTTCGGCCCCTCAGAAATGCTTTTATAAAGTGAATCTTCACGTCGTCTGACTGACGCTGGCGGTAAGTCTGAGGCAGGTGGAGACTAACCGTCGCTGTAGTCGCTGGACAGACGCTCCTTGCGGGGTCTGCCTCGGCGCGTCACCTTTTCCCATCGGGAGGACGTCCTGGAGCCGTCGGAGGACTCGGACGTCTCGCGGTAGTTGACCTGCTGGCGCTGACCCCGCCTCAGACCCCGCCTCTTTTTCTCGGCGTCACTGTCCGTCATGTCGCTGAACTGATCCGAGTCTGATGTTAAAAAAAAAAAAAACTGTTTTATTTGCTTTTCCCCACTTTTATTTTGTAAATGACCTACAATATTTTCAGATATTTAAATAATGATGAAACTCTGTCCTCTCACCCATCTCTACGTCACTCTCTTCCTCCTCCTCCTCCTCGGCGGAGCGTCGTCGTCTCCGTTTCTTGCCCCTGCGTTGGGTCTTCCTGGGTTTATACTTCGTCACCCCCCTCACCCCCCGTCGGGGGCGGGCCCCTCTGTCCGAGCTGCCAGCATCGCTGCCTGCGTCCTCGTCTTCCTCCTCCTCCCCATCATCATCTGCCCCCGACGCTCCAAAATCCTCCTCCTCCGAGCTGTTAGAGGAAGGAGAGAAGGAGTGAGGCGACTGGAGGGAGAAGAGAGGACGCTCTGAGACAAACTCGGACCTGTTACTGAGCATAAACTCGTCTTCGCTCTCTACCGCCGTGCTGTCGCTCTCCAGGTCGTTCAGGCGCCGTTTCTTCCTGCTCCTGGCCGACCGGGTCTGGTTCCTGACGGGCCGCTGGTTCTGCTTCCCGTCCTCTGAGGGGACGGGGGGGATGTCTTTGCCTCTTCCTGCTCCTGCTGCACAAACAAAACACTCAACTTAAACATCAAGGCAGCAGAAAGCTTTGGTTAAAATGCTGTTTCTGCATCTTACAGATAAAAAAACTGTTTTCTAGTTTCCTGAAAATCAATTCTCATCCATCATCAGCAACAAGACCAGGATCTGGGTCTGGTTTTAGGAGCTAGACCAGGATCTGGGTCTGGTTTTAGGAGCCAAACCGGGATCTGGGTCTGGTTTTAGGAGCTAGACCAGGATCTGGGTCTGGTTTTAGGAGCTAGACCAGGATCTGGGTCTGGTTTTAGGAGCTAAACCGGGATCTGGGTCTGGTTTTAGGAGCCAGACCAGGATCTGGGTCTGGTTTTAGGAGCCAGACCGGGATCTGGGTCTGGTTTTAGGAGCTAGACCGGGATCTGGGTCTGGTTTTAGGAGCTAGACCGGGATCTGGGTCTGGTTTTAGGAGCTAGACCGGGATCTGGGTCTGGTTTTAGGAGCTAAACCAGGATCGGGGTCTGGTTTTAGGAGCCAGATTGGGATCTGGGTCTGGTTTTAGGAGCCAGACCGGGATCTGGGTCTGGTTTTAGGAGCTAGACCAGCTGTTTGGTAAGAGTCGGTGATGGTTTACCAAACCCTGGGCCTGCTTCAGTTTAACTTTATAGTTTAGGATCCATATTTTAAAGTTTCGTTCATTGAATGTTTTCACCTGCTCCTACTGACCTGGTGGTTCCTCACGTCACCCCAGGTCCTTCAGGCACTTCCACCACATCTGTGGCTCTGACTGCTTGTTCCATGTAGTTTATCTCGGTTTCTAGATACTGACCGACCGACCGACCGACTCACCCCCACAGAGGTCCCTGATGTCCTCCTCGATAGCTTCATCGATGGCGTCGTCAAAGTCGTCAAACCTGCAACAGAACGAGCGTTTCACCAGATTCTGGGAACCAGTTCTGCTCCACCAGTTGCAGTCAGACCACATGGCTCCTGAAGCCACGCCCACCTGTAGCTGATGTGCTTCCTGGTTCTGGTGGAGCGCCTCCCGAGGTTTTTGCTCTTCTTGGAATCTTTTTGCTTCGCGGTTTTCTCCTCCTCTTCCTCCTCGTCTCCCTCCTGAGAAAGGCAACTCTCCTCAACGTTACTCAGTAAAAAAAAACGAGTTTTCTTCTCTTTTGGTTTTGTTTAATTCAGCGCTGATAGACTATTAACTACAATCCATCACCTGTTCATAAACAACATTTACTACTCTGTGGTTTTAACTCTGAATTTAAAAAGATAAATACGGTACAGTTAAAACACTTTAAAGCACAAATATGCAGACAAGCGGCTAAAGTTGACTTACAGGAATGATGTTCTCCACGCTGATTCCCACGTAGACCAGCCGCTCCCTCCTGGATGGAGGAGAAAAGATGAAACGTAGAAACGCTTCTGTGTAAACCTGACTTCATCCTCTTTATTGTTTTTAGACTCTGATATTTCTGGAACATCTCGTCTTTAACTCATTTTATTGAAACTCGTCTTTCATTTCTTCTCTGTTTCATCAGGATGTCATCCTGAGCAGAAGTCCCAGTGAGACGTAGTGTGTGTGTGTGTGTGTGTGTGTGTGTACCTCCTCTCTGCTCTCTCTCTCTTCTTCAAAGCGCTGTCCAGGTTCTGCAGCTGCTCCTCCAGTTTCTCACACAGCATCTTCTAAAAAACAGAAAAACAAACTTGTTTCCGTCACAGGTTTAACTGAAACATGAAGTCTGATTTCATCAGGACATCTCGGACATCTTTAGCAGGTTTTAGGTGGAACGCCGTCCTGTTAGTCACAGAAAGCAGCCGACTGAGGAGTTTAAACAAAACGATGAAATAACGAGCTAAAGCTGCAGGATGTGATGATACAATGCTCATAAATAGTTTGAGCGGTTAGTTTACAACATGCTAAAATTACACTAAAATAATTAAAAGCTATAAAAAATGATGCTTCACATTTTAAACAACGTGCATCAGGAAGCTTTGTGTTTTATTTGATCTAAAACCGTCTTTGTTGTAAGATTTATGAAATAATTAGGTTTTAGTTGGTAATGAGTCCCAGAGTTCACAGCCCGTTATGGAGACGTCCACATGGAGTTTTTAAAGGCACACTAGATGGTCTTTAGCGCCCCCTAGTGTCCGTTTTAAATCACTGCCATAATCGTACAGGATGTGACTGATTACTGTAAACCGTCTTTCTGTTCTTCTTACGTGTTGACAAGGTGGACAGAACCACTCTCCGTCTGGGATGAGCATCAGCGGCGGGCGCAGACAGGCGGTGTGGTATCCGCCGTCACACGAGTCACACAGCAGGATCTGAGGGAGACACACAGGATGAAGTGAAACCACAAACAGCCTGAGGACAGAACGGGGTTAAAGCCTCAGACTGGCGGTGATCTTCACGTCCAGCGTCAGGAAACATTACTAAACTTCATTTGACTTTTTAAACATTCTGCAGGATTTATCGCGCAGCTGTGAACAGAAACGCCGCTGTTATTCTGACGGTACCGTGTTGACAGAACCCGTCTCTTATTTCAGATCTGGAGAACAAAAAGGACCTCGTTTTTAATGACCTTTAATGACCTTTGTTCGCTTTCTACGGTTTTAAAACATGTTTGCAGATGACACTAATGTATTTAGCTCAGGAACAGATAAAAACTGTAGAAAGTGAACTGTGGAGGTTAGAAGTGTTTGGACGATCATCAGTTTCCATCAATGAACGTTAACCAGATTCATGGCGTTCAGATGAGTTCTTCGATCTCATTGGTTGTGAGGGTTTCCAGTAGGCGGCTCTAGCTGTCGTGTTGGGTGCGTTCGAGATGAGCCAGTTCTGCGCAGATTCGATCACCGGTGATCGGCGCCCGTTGCGTGCCGGTTAGATTTCTGTCCGACTTGACGCCGACTTGCTCTGATGTCACGCCTTGATCTCACGAGGTTATCGTTGCTTACGTAGGTAGGCAACGATAACCTCGTGAGATCAAGGCGCTGCAGTTGCTCTCCACCGGCTGCAAAACCGAGAGCATGATGGGAAACGCCTGGCTTTCACCTGATCTGAGATCTGATTGGTTCAAATTGTAATCCAAACATCCTGTGGTAGAATGTGAAATATTAGTTGTTTACTGTATATATTCTGTAAATACATGTTATGTTGATGATGATAACTTTATAGACCCCTTGAATGTTATTGTTTACATCCGGGTACTTCTGGACCAGCTCAGTCTCTGGAGGGCAGAAGCCCAGCTCGGGCAGCTAAACAGAGCTGTATCTCTGAGGTTTAAACTAACAAATAAAGCTCTTTTAACAACTCCAAAGACGTTTTACAGATTAAAAATGAAGCAGGAAACAAAACATATCGGACAAATAAGTAAAACGACGTAACGGGGGTTAAATGCTGGTTAAACAGGTGAGCTTATCGTACTTTTTCCGGATTTCTGAAGGAGCCAGAGTGAGTCCCGTAGGGTGGGAACGACTACGGAAAAAACTCCCGATGCTTTGAAACGGTTGTCTGAGACAGCGGGAGAGGTGATGGTGACTTAGGGGAGCAGAGAGGTCAGGAGAGAGCTTTATGTGAGGAGTAGACCTGAAATCCCTTTGAATAAGCTAACTAGCTGTAGAGCTAGCCTGCTGGAGTCCTCTGAACCGGGTCTGGACTAAAGTCCGGTGTAGTTCTCTCAGCTGAAGCAACGAAAAAGTAATCCGATCTCTTCTGCGTTGTGCGGGTTAACGTTGAAGGATTACCGTGACGCCGTTAATAGATTCTCCGTTTATTCTGATGAGCTCCGTGAACCGAAACACAAAACAAACAGAGCTGCCGACTCCGAACTCCGTCCTCTACTGAACAAACGGGCTGATCTCAGGAGGGACAGTTTATGAATGAATGAATAAATAAATCATTTTTATACTTTTGACCTACCTGACGAGCTCAGTAAACATAAAATCAATGACATTAATGTCTGCCTGCTCCGATGACGGAACACATTTTGTCTAATTATTTAAAAATAAACTAATTTAACCAGGTTACAAAGGCTGATAAGTCATTAGATGGCTATAACTAGTTGTCTCTTAACATATGAGGCAGATATTTAACTTTTTTACCTGTGATGAGACTTTGGCTCCACGATGTGGTGATTATTAATCCACTAGAAGTCTCTGATTTAGGTGATTTTATCAGCTGGAAACCAGTGAAATGTTACCTTACTGTCCTTCTTTCATTGATTTGTGCAGCTTGCAGGTGTTAACCATGCTGATAGAGTTTATTTTGTCGCTATTTAGCTCAATTTATTGACAATTGACGGATAATAAGAACGGGGCTCAGCGGGGCTGTGCCGTCTTCTTGACCCCCAGCCAGAAGCTGGGGGCGTGACTTTGGCCGCGTGACTTTGGCCGCGCGACGTCACGCGTCAAGGGGTCTAAAGGCCACAATGGGAAATGTGGTTTGTTTCAAAGAGTTTTCAGTAGAGACTGGTTCCATTTTCTATAAAGTTCTAATAGAAATACCATCTGATTTTTAGAATATTATCGTTTAATACAGATCATCATCCTGTTCCTTTTCTTTGACTGATCGATCTCTCTGGATATATGTCTATTATTTAGTTTACTTTATTACTTTGTATCTTGTTCGCTCTTGAATTTGTTTTGAAATACTTTGATTTTCAAATAAGGAGTTTGAAGAAAAAAAAAAGGGAAAAAGGATTACGAACACTTACACGATGTCTTCAGCCATCTCATCACCCACGAGCTGCATTTAGGAAGATCTGTCCGACTTTTAGCCACGCCCCCTGCTGCGTCCGCCTGCTCTCGTCTGTTTTGCAGGCGAGGAGCAGTTCATCTCCACCAAGCCTAACACCTATAGAGCCACCTGCTCCAAACCCTCATAACCAATGAGATCGAAGCACTGAAAAGCCCCTCCCACTGGATTGTATTTCAAAAGAAAAAACCTAGAGCAGAATGCCCTTCAAAATAAAAGCCTGAATGGTCCAAGTAACAATAAGTAAAAACCAAAAAGATGTCAAAGAAATAAAATATGAACTTTTAGGAAGTAAACATGGGTATTTTGTTTAGAAAAATAAATATTGACTTATGAATGAGTAGATGTAGTTTTTAGCGTGTTCGTTTTGTTGCTTTGTTTGGGTTTATTTTGTGTGACTGGATCCTTTTGACACAAATCTTCTCTCCAGCTTCAAAAAACGGTTAAAATCTCGTCATCATCAGGTGACACAGACGACCGGCTGAGCGCTGGATGGGAATCTTTAGGATAATAAATGTTATATTATGGTTTGTTCTCTTCTGTGTTGTGATTTTTGACTTTAATATGCGATACTTTAATTGTTTTCTTTAAGTTTCCTTTCTTATCGTTTTGTTTTGAAGTAAGAGAATCAGAAACGGCTCTCACCAGTTCGGGGTGGTTGGGGAGGCCACAGTGAGTGCAGGCATCCTCACGGGGAATCTCCTCAGATTTATAGGATTCCTCCTCCGAGTTGCTCCCTCCTTCCTCCTCCTCCTCTTCCTCCTCCTCTTCCTCCCCTGCTTTACATCCCCTGTCCTCGACCTCCTCCTCCTCGTTCGGTTTGCGTCTCTTTGAGCGAACGACGGTCCATCTGGGCCGCCCATGCCTCCGTTTACCCTGAACAATTTAAATCAAGAAATATTGAATCTGGTTTTCTTTTCATGGCACGTGGATTCTGAAGCACTTACCCTCCGTTTCCTAAATTTCCCAGCAGGCCCAGCCTTTCTGTCTTTGGCTGCAGACGAGCGCTGCTCCTCTTCGCCCCCCTCCTCCTCCTCCTCTGCCTCCTCTTCCTCCCTCGTTCTGGCAGGTAGCGCCTGTTTTTTCTGCGGTTTCTTTCTCTGGCTCTCGGCTGCCTTCGAGCTCGGCCTGCAGTTTGGCAAAGCAGATGATCTTCAAGAAAAGAGGTGCAGATGGGACGGAGTTAAGAAGAGAATCAGCTGGTTCTGAGATTCAAACGGACACTTTTAATCTGCTGTGCTCCTCCTCACATACCTGCATATCCTCACAGACCTCCTCAGCGACCTCCCTTCCTCCTGCACCTCTGGCTCTCTGTCCTTCTCCTCCTCCTTTCCTCCTTTTTTCCTCAACTTGTTTCTCCGATGAGGAGGGATCTTGATCTTTAACCGGATTCCTTCCTTCTGGAGCTCAGAGGACACTTCCTCCAGGTGAGCCTGTTTTGGTTCTGATCCCGACCCGACGTTCTTCACCCTAACTCGACTGACTAACCCCCCGTTGACTCCCTCTCCCTGTTGGTCCAGCTTGTTTGCTTTTACAGACGGAACAGCGCTGCTCGATTCAGAGTCCACTTTTCCTGAACTGTTTGAGTTCTTTCCTGGTTCCTCTCCCGTCCCTGGGTGCCTCCATTCCTCTTCTCTCATCTCCTCATCCTTCTGTCGTTGACCTCCTGCATCCCTCCTCTTTCCCGACTCCTCTGTAGTTATTCTATCCTGCTCTTCCTCCGTCCATCTCTTGGATTCTGTGTCTGCAGACGGGGAGGTGATCTCAGCAGAACCCACTTCCCTCTCTGTAGCTTCAGGAGCTCCGTCAGGTTTTACGGAGGACGGCTGCAGCTTTGGAGGCACCTGATCCTCCATCGCTGCATGAGGAGGAATAGAAGTAGCTGGAGGTGGCGCCTCCCCCTCCGTAGGTCCCTTCCTCACCAGCACCGACTGCCGGCTCACCTCCTTCTCCACCTCCGCCGCCCTGGGCCTGCAGGGTTCTGGGTTCGGTCCATTTTGTTCCTGCTGCTCAGCACCGGCGGCTCTGTGATACTCAGACGGGCTGCGGATGACTCCAACGTGTCCTACAGCTCCGACCTGACCTTTCACCCCTATGACACCGTTTTGACCCTCCTTGTGAGGCAGGTGAGAAGTTCTTCCATTGGTCAGTTCTTGCCTTGCTGCCGTGACAACCAGCTGCTGCTGGGAAGACGCCGGGCTTCCCGGATGCGCCAGCGAGTTGAGCAGCTTCACGTCTTTGCCGCTGATCACTGCGGGGTTACAGACGATGATGCTGCTGTTGTTAAGGTGGTTGCTATGGAAGCTATCGGCGAGCTTCAGATCCCTCTTCTTCAGCGGGATCTTGGCCTGCTGGTTGCTCCTGACAACGGCCCGCTCCGCTTCTTCTACCTTGTTCATTTTTGTCAGAATTACGCTGGGCGCCATGACAACGGGCACAGCGTTTTTGGGTCCGTCTGCGTCCCGGTGTTCCGACTTGACGGCGGTGATGGTGCTCACACGGTTATCGAAGGCAGCTGGTTTCAAGTCCTTCTCCTCCTTCACCTCAGAGTCCGGGTTCTCCTGTTTGACAGGCGGCGTCTCCTCCTGCTTCACCACTGAGAACCAGAACAGAACCAACCGTTACTCTCCTACAAACACCTACTTTTATGATGCAATATAAAAATATGGATTTCCATACATGGATTTAGACACGTGCACAGAAACATACATGTGCATTAAAGCAGCTCTCTGGAGTATTTTTATTTGTATCAAAGTTTTCTAAATGTTCTAAATGATATTTCAGGTCTAAACTATGATCTATGTTCCACAACATCTGTCATTCTGATGAAGACCCTCCTTCCTCCTAGAAACCCCTTTGCATAATTTATGGCCGCCGAACTTTTTCAGCCAATAAAATTCAAATTTCCACATTGTCGGCTTTCTGTCAACATACACGCGCTTCGAGCAAACCTGTATCAGTAGGGGGCGCTGTCGTACAGGACGCTCCGTGTGTTTCTCTGTTTACCTCTCAGCCGTTCACTTAGGACTCACAGCTCATTTCTACTAAAAACCTATCCATTCCCCTGCTAATGACGGATGTCCCGATACAACTTTTCCACTTCCGATACAATACCGATATTGCAGCTTTCAATATTGACTGATATCAATCTGATATAATACATAAGAAAAAATAAAAACACAATATTGTTCATTGACCAACTGCTTCAAGTTGAGTGTTCAGAGTTTCACACACTGCCCAAAAGGATGAGGTCATTGCTCTTAGTGTCCACAAAAAACAGTGCCAACAAAATAAACAAAACTCTAATAACGAGCAGGAAACAAATAATAGTTGTTAACTAAAAGGACGACTACGATTCCTGCTTTTAATACAGACTGCTGATATCGGAGATTTTTGATGCAGTCCGATATAATCCGATATCGTATTTTTGGGGGCCGATATCCAATATTCTGATATCAATATCGGGACATCCCTACCTTTCACCTCACAGAATGACAAGGCTTGCCAAGGATACACGTTTATTTTGGTCAAGAAGTTCATCCAGGGCTGAGTCATTTCTGTGTTCAGCTACAGAGTACCGCAGCAGCTAGCTGCTACAGAGCTACGTATCAGAAGCAGCAGGGACAGAGAGGGCTCATCAGAGCCTGGTTCAGTGTGGGAATAAGATTGTGAGTGATTAAACCTACAGTTTGAGCTGCACAGTTTATGCCCAGCAACGTAATGCGCCGTGTGCACGTGTGCTACTGGGGAGGAGTCGTAGGACATTAGATTCAAAAACTGCTCTCTTGATGAAATAATCCACAATGCGGCTTTAAGGAATAACATGTGATCATGTTTTAAATGCTGTACGCGCTCTTCAAAGTATCAACTGCTTCCAGTCTTTAAGTTGTTCCAGAGTTTTCCTGCTCCTATCTCCAGCTCTGCCCTCTAACTTCCTGTCCTCCTCAGTTCATCCTGAGCCTCTTTTACCTGGAACTGCCTGCTTATTTATTATTATTTATGTACTTTAAATATATTATGTACTTTAAAAAGTACTTGTGCTGTTAGTGATTTGACCCAACAGGGTGGTGCTTATTATTATTATTCTTATTGTTCTTTTCTTTATGTGAGTTTTGTTTCCCTCAAACCTCCAAACAGTTCATGATGTGAGGAAGTATTAACGTTTGATAGAAGAGAATTAAAACGTGTTTTGATGGATGAATATTGCAGCAGCTTTAGACGTTTTAGTTTGAACATTTTACGGTTTTACCTCTATTTTTACACTTAAACATTTTTCTCTACTAACTTTTATTTTCTACACCATATAGTCGGAGTTTCGATGGATTCTTCTGGTTCTGGTTTTGTTTATGATGAAAACAGTCAGGTTTCTGAGTAACGACATGTAAAAGGTCAAAGTGGGTGAAGAAACCAAGGCTGTCCCCTAAAGCAGAAACCATGGAGCTGGAATTCATCAGCTCTACGTTCTGTCAGCGTCTTTTACTTTCATTTTCTAGTTTTTACCTCCTTCTGATCTACTCTGTGTGTACGTCGTTGTGTTTTAAGAACCTGGACTTGTTGGTTCAGAAATCCGACCGACCAGGTGAGAGGTTTTAAACTCAGGGTTTGTCTGACGGCGTTCTACGATCTGCTGGACTCAGAGCTGACACGACGACGCTGCTACCAGCTATAGGGCCTTCTCTTTAGACGTGAATAAAGCTGGATACCTTCTTTAAATGCTTCCTCTTTCTTAACACAGTCGACCTTTTTGTCGGTTTGTTCTTCTGTAGTTTGGGGGAGTTTGACGTCGCTGGTTCTCAAATCATCATCACCACCACCTGTCAATCAAAACAAAATCAAAGAGCAAATTCAAGCACTTTAAGGTGAAATGTCAGCAACTTACAGACACAGTCAATGAAAACACGGCTAAATGTGACATCAGATTTTTGATTTCAGTTGAAATCCAGATCAGGATCAATGGAAATGTCCAGAAATGATATGGAAGCCCTGGAGGAAAAGGACCTGGATATTATTTGTCTTTCTGAAGACATTTTTCCAACCGTGCACATTTATTAAAAAATATATATATATTTATATATTTCACTTCATCATCTCTCATGTTTTTTGTTATGACCAATTTCAGCTGTTAAAAAACATTTCCAAAACCTTGAAAAGATAAAAATCCTCCATAAAACCCTGATTAGTTCAGGCCTTTTGCTCTGTTTCCTTCACCCGTTCAGCTTAGAACCACCAGGAAAACCTTTAATGTTATTTTTATTCTGAATTATTTATTTTACAGAAACTTTCTACATAGTTAAACTTCTAAATGTTTAAAAACTGTTTGTGTTTTTGTGTTCATGAGATCCTACTAACCTGAAAAAGTTGGAGAGAGGAAACCACCAAGAAAAACTTTGGTTTCAGGTGAAATATTAAAGAATAAAAACTAAAAGAAAACAACGGAATTTTAAATATATTAATTTAAAAAAACAACCTTCTGTTTAAGATGATGATTATGTGGTTATATTAACATTTTACCAGGATGTCACTCAGTGTAATTAGCAGATTTAACAAGACTTCTAAACAATTAATAATGAATAAATCAGGCTTAATAAAGAGGTCATATTTGGGTAATTTCCTGTCTGTAGTTAAAAATAAATCTAAAAAGAGTTTTTAAAGGAATAAAACAAATAAAGTGTTTTTATAAACATTAAAACAAGAGCTGCAGTGACCTCAGAGTGAACGCCATCAGCTGATCTGTCCAACTCACCCGGATCTTTCGCTGCAGGACTGTTGCTCCTGGACCCAGCCTGCTTCTGGTCCTGACCCGGGTTTGGTTCGACCTGAGCCTTCAGCAGTTCCAGAGCCTCGGCCAGGTCATTACGAGTCCTGCAGGGACAGAAACTAATTAGAACGAACCCAAAAACACGACACGTTAGTTCATCTCTAAGGAGAAGCTTACCTGACGATGCACTTCCAGGTGGATCCGTCCAGATCGTCCTGCTCCTCCGTGTACAGCCGGATGTTCTGCTCCTGGTCCAGCTGGAGCCAGTACATCAAGCCCTGCCGGTCCCGACCAATGGGCTGCAGACGCATCTTCTCCGGGTCCTCGTCGTTCACCATCATCTTAAACTTCAGGTTGTCGTCAAACTGACACTCGCACAGGTACTGAAGAAGAAACAGGGAGAGGACGGAGCATGTAGACGTTCTGTTGCACTGACCCATAATGCCTCACCGTGTCGTAAAGGTGTTTTACCTTGAGGATGCTCGACTTGCACTCCATTGACATGTCCTGGTACCCCTTCTGTTCCAGCTCCCAGGCCCACGTGCTGTTCAGCTCCTGGCAGACCTGAAGGACACCAATAAATGAACCCCAACCTGCTGACGCTCCGTTCCATCCATACCTCAGGTGAAACGCTGGAGTCATCCGAGTCTCAGGAAACTGAAATTCAGCTCCATTTAAAGAGAACTGGGTTTTATTCCAATCGGTCCTCACCTTAGCCAGGTATTTCTCCCAGCGGTCAGTGGTCACAGACCTCCCCAGCTTTCTGAGCAGTTTCACATGGATTTCCACCAGAGGTTTAGGAACTAGAAACACAATTATAATCATTATTATCATCATCCCAACACTCATCTTTAGATCACCTTCAATATGACTGAGACAGGTTATTCTTTAGCGTGTTTAGTGACGATTCCTATTGCTATTACAAGTCTAATAAGGCCACAGATGCACCATGGGAATTTTTATACGCAGCCTGAGAAGTTTAAAATCCCCCAAAAAAGATACAAATCTGGTGGTTGGTTAATAATTCTGAGCAACAAACTAATAATTCCATTTTTTCCTCCTGCTCTGGTAAAAACCACCGTCCCACCCCAGTGCATGCTGGTCCTCTACCTGTCCACACAGACGAAGTCTCTACCTGACTCACTTAAATCAAAATATATTACATCATTTTTACTTATTGCTTATAAAATAAACAAAATAAAGTCATTATACACATTTTATTATTTTAAACATTGGTTACTCAGAACTAACAGATTGACTTCAAAGTTTTTCCAAATGAACCCAAAAATTCTAATATTTGATGTTGGTCAAAATCTGAATCAGTACTGGTGAGAATGTGTAGGATAAAGTTGTCTTATCTGATTAAGGGTACAGTTTGTTACTGTTACATTTAAAATACAAAGATGAACTCCTTTGTTTAGTTTGTATTTTACAGATGTTTTATTCTGAGGACATGTACTGGTTGATTTAAATAAATGTAGAAAGGTTTACAGCTGAACCGCCGCAGATAAGAAACTAAATCTGTGACATGTTTATATGGATTTAGGTTTTTTTGTTAAAAGACGTGACTATTATTTAGTATTATCATTGTTATTATTATAGCATTATGTTTACTCTGCATGTAGATTGAAAAGAGTCCCATTCACATGTTAAACTGTAATAACTAAAACGCGCCTCTTTATTCCTGAAAACAAACAAAACAAACTGAAAAGAGCTCTGTTGGTGATATAATGTGAGGCTTTTACGGACTATTTATTTTGTAGGAAATTCCACTACCCTGTGCTGGTTCGGTAAACTCAAATCCATGTTCGAATGTTTTGAGCGCAAATTCAGAACCTAAATGTGGAATTAAAGGTTGAAACGTTCGAATTTGTTTCACAGAAACCGAATGTTAATCTATAGTAAACAAAGCAGCTGTTACGTTTAATTTTATTACGGTATAAAAAAAAGCGTTAACGATGCTAACCCTCAGATAACCCAACCGGCAGACACAGTTTGTAACAAACACGTAATAACCCGAAAATGGCTTTTAAATCAACGACACTGTAATAAATCAATCAGAAATCGTCTCATTTTATTAAAACAATACTTGACTAAATCGTTTAAGCTAGCTTGTTAGCCGGTGGCTAATGCGCATGTCCAGATTTTTCCTCTGCCAAAAAAAATGTCCATCCAGAGTTTTAGAGCGATCATCCTCTCTGGGTTCTGACAGCTGAAAAATACCGGCCGAGGTGGAAACGTGATGCCATGACCGAACGACCCCCCCCCCCCCCCCCCCCCCCCGCAGAACACCGGGAGCTGGCTGGGGGAAGGCCGGTGAACCGTTCCACCTGACGAGGCTCCGGAGCTAACCGGTCGGCAGTGTGTGTGTGGTCAGTCTAAAACAGAAATATCTGCTGCGGAAACATCATCAACCAGTTTCCACCGTTTAAAACGTGACGTCCTGAACTTCCAACACACGAGAGAGACCCCCCATAACGACCCTCACTAAGTTCGGCTGAGTTCCCGTTCAGGAGAGCTGGTTCTGACCCGGTTCAGCCTAAAGTCCCGGTGTGACGGTGCCTAAACGGGTCTCACACACACTCTTCCTCAACATCACCGTGATGGTGATGATGATGATGATGGTCGCGTTGGCCCCTTCAGTCGGTGTCGCAGCTTTCTTTCTGCTCCCTCCACCGACCGCTCACCTGCCGTCGTGTCACGCAGATACCGCTCCATCTGCGGGAACGTCACATCGGGAAGGTCCAGCGCCGGTCCGTACCGCTCCAGGAACGAACAGACCTCCGCGAAACACGGACAGAGCGGCGGGCCGGAGCTCCTCGCCACCGCCGGAGCAGCCATCTTTCCAGGCGGAGAGAAACGGGAGGGGAGGGCTCGCTGCTCGGATGCGACTCTGCGCGAATGAAATGAATGGAGGCAGCGGAGGATCCACCGGCGTCAAGCGAGAGAGCTGGAGCGGAAACAGCTTCCGGGAGGGACTTTCAAAATGAGGTCAACTGACTGAGACGTTGGGATTTATGAGTCCTGATGTATTCTAAATTAAACGCTCAAAATCGGAAATACAACTCAAATAAAATGGAATAAAATAAAATACAAACAGTTTTTTGAAACAAATTATGGATTAAAACATATCTATCTATCTTGGGATTTTAGAATACTGCTCAACATTAAACATGCAAATGTTTCAATAAAAAGGTCAGAGGTTCGAGATGCTTTCACACAAATATGAGATAGCATATTAAAACAGTTATATATATTATTAAGAAAAACTAGCAACTTTATTTTTAATTTATATTTACAACTTGTTTTAAATTTATAGCAAATTTTTATATATCTACAACTTTAAAGGCATACTCAGTAGCCAGGTAAACAATGTAGCTTTTAACGTTTTTTTAAAGCCTCTTAACAACGTTCCAACATAGTATAGCCATAAATATATTGTGGAGATTAAAAAAAAATGAAAGAAAGCAATAAAGTAGTTGTCCCGCAGTTCTCTAAAAACTTCAGCCAATCCTATCGTTTGGTCCGAACGATAGGATTGGACAATCCAGCTGTCTGTCTGCCGCATTTCCTCACTGCTTGGATTGGCATTAATCCGCCCGGACACATTTTGGGGCAGAACATCCCGGAAGTGAAAGTGAAAGTAGAAGTAGGACAGAGAGCCGGTTGTTAGCGCTTCCATTTTAAGATTAAAAATACCAGAGTCCCCCCCAAAACACCTTTTCAGCTAGCAGAAAACTAAAAACGTTTGGAGGTGAAAAGAGGAAAAGCTGGGGGAACATTTCTACGGCTGGAGTTAGACTCTGCTTTGTCACCTTTACAAACCGTGGTCCCATGTCGGCGGGAGGCTGGCGTATGGCTTTTACCCGACGGGAGGGAGGAGTTCACCGAGACGTGTTTCTGTAAACTAGCTAGGAGACCTCGTTTGTTTACCTGGCTACTGAGTATGCCTTTAAATACATTTCTACCACTTTATTTTTAAAATATATCTAGAACTTTATTCTTTAATACAATTTTATTCTGAATTTTATTGTTTGAATCAAATATTTGTACTTCCGGTAAAACTTAGTTCAATTGACGCAGCTCCGAGAAGTTTGGGAGGACCACGGAGGGCACAGCGAGAATGCCCAGAATTCAGCGCGACCAACATCAACAACAAAATGGTTTTGGTTTCTATCCTCTGGTGTTTCCACATCAAACCGAGTGTTAGCTCACACCTCGCCAGTCCTGCACCAGACTCAGCGCCTCCTGGGTGTGAGGACAGCGCCTCAACGTTCTCCTCACTTTAGTTTTCTACGGTTTAATGTTCAGGGCAGATTGTTTGATGCTGCGCGGAGTCACGCCGCCTCCGACGTGATGCCTTCAGGGACTGCAGGAAAAATTACAGAAACATGAAAGATAACTATATTATGTAAAGATATTTGTTTTTTACTAATGATCAGACCCACTGATTATAGTCCAGTTTAGAGTGTGTGGACAACAGTTGTCAAGACTTCTAGAATTGTTAAATCAGTTGGTTGAAGATGAAGAAACAAAGTGTCAAACACAAACCGAATAAACGACACGAAGCAGTTCTTAAAATTATTTTTATTAACTGAAATAAATCAGAATTGACTAAAAGCATCATATCCATCTTGTGCGTCAAGATGATCAGTTTTTATTTGTATGAATTACTTTGTGGCTGTTTTACTTTTCTTTTTTGCTGCAAATATTCATATGTATGCATGTAACCTGTAAAATATGGCTTTAGGTATTTTTGCATTGCAGTAAGCAAATATATCAAGCAATATAAGCAAATATTTACAAGAAAAAAATATGTTTTTGTATTTACATTTATAGCACACAACTTGAATGTTGTTAAAATGTTGTTGAGCTTCCAAAGTGTCACTGGTGATGCTTTAACAGTATTATTGCACTGGCCTAGTAAAAATAACATCAAATGTATTTATGTTTTGATGTATCTCAAACATTTGAGTTTAAGAGTCTGGTCTGGATTTGGCCTTTTCTTTATTGCTAGTATTATAATATTTTGTCAAGTTATGTAAAAAATAAAATTCAAACCTGATGTGAATATAAACTTAACTAAATATATGAAGGAAAATTGGAAAGGGAAGTAAAAATTTAAATATCAAATGAAGAGTGGTTTGATATGTGGAAAACTCACCAGACAACCTGGTTCCCAAAAATCAGGAGACTTTTCTGTAAAATTTTTATTCAAACTTTCCACGTTGTGAAAAACATGGAAAAATCAGCGTTAATCCAGATATTTTAGACATGTTGTGAAATCAAAACATTTTGAGGGAAAGTTTGTAAAATTGGGAAATATTCTGGGATATGATTTAGCTCTAAATGCTCTGGACTGGAAAGATTAAATTCTTAATGGTTGCTTGTCAAGAAGCAACAACTGGAATCAGTCAGATCCACTGATCCTGAATGACTCAAAGGGTTGAAGAAACTTTATCTGATGGAGAAACTGATGCATTTATCAAAACTATAGATATGTCTAATGGTAAATAAATGATGTATAAGAGGCCAATCAGACACCAAAGACTGATGGAAATGAACTGAAACCTTTGAAAAAATGAAAGAATGTATCAACATGAATCCCATGAAGCTGTTTAATATTTTAACTCTTTATTTTTTTATTGTTGTTTTTATTTGTGTTAATTGGAAAACTATTAAAACTTGTTAAAATGAATTAATAACAGTAGGATTGTTTAAACATTGTGTTGTCTTTATTATTCTTTCTTGCTGATAGTTTGAATGTTGATTTAGCATTTATTATTAATAATAACTATTATATTACTGTTTCTATTCATGAAAATTGCTTTTACTTACATTTTCAGTGTTCTTTAATTGATTTAAACGTCTTTATTCATTTGTCTTTTTTTATCTTTTGAATGATGCCATTCATTTGTTGTTTTTGGTATTTTAATCATATTTTTAAATTGATGTTTTTTGTGAAGCACATTTTGTTTCTTTTTTGTGAGAGTAAAAATAAACTTTATTTCCTTTCTCTTCATTTTTTTAAAATAGCAAAATGTATATTCTCTAGGTTTTTCTGCTCAATCAACTTCTGCAGTTTTCCAGCAAATTAAAACGTTCAGCTTGTTCAGGACTTGCCATCGATGGCATTTTCCCCCCAAATATTTTGCAAACAAACTTATTTCTCTAAGTCACTTTATTTAAACAACTTGTTTTTTAATTCTTCATCCTATTTCTGACAATCCTATCAGTTCAGATCAGATTCCGCTTTAGTTCAGGTTTTCATTTTTGCTGCAGTTTCTCTCAAACAACATTTATGTAAGAAATGCAACTAATTTACATATAAGTAATTTACGAGCCACACGTGAAGGCACCGTCAGCTGAAAACCCGACGCTGTGGCTATGTCCGTGAAGGCAGCAGAGCTTGAGAAGGGCGGAATAAGTTTGACGTCACCGGAAGTAGCTAGGTGGTTTCGAAACTTGTTTTTGCTCCTCCTGTTGAAGCGCGATGCTGCTACATGAGTTAGCTGCTGTCCGAGAAAATACTGGAATCAAACTACAACCATAACGGGATCCTGTTGGTAAATTAATCTTTATTTAATGTTTTTATTATAGTTTTCTAACTGTCACAACTTAAAAATCAACCCGATATGAGCTTTTAACGTGAGAACTTCACATAAAATGAGGTAAATAATCCAGTCTCAGGGTAATAATCTCTGTTATAAACTAGCATTAACGTTTATTAGTTGTAGTGTTCATAAAAGCCGGTAAATTAGCTCTTTTGTATAAAGTAAGAAACTTGTTGATGTTTGAGTCACGGGTTGTTTTTAGCCCGAGTTCATGTTTAACCGCATAAAACTCGTGGGATTTGTTTATTATTGATGCTAACAAGGCAGGTTACTGAGCCCCATCCTCTTATTTATACTAAAAAACAACCACTGGGTTAAAAATAGTTTATTTACTGCAGCTCCAGACAGACGAGATGTTTTAAAGGGAACCAGATGAACAGGAAAATAATTAAAACCCTCATAAAGTCTTTAATCAGGTCGTTAATGGCTGACTTTCAGGATCTGAAACTGAAGCTGCTTTTATTTTGAATCAATAGTTTTTGGAATTCACTTTGCTATTCGTTAGCCTCTATTAATAATGATAATTAGAAAAAGTTTAATTTACAGAAATGTTTGAGATAAACTGCTTCAAAACGAAGACCTGAACTAAAGCTGAGTCTGATCTGAACTGTCAGTCAGCATTGTCAGAAATGTGATGAAGATTTGAAGTTTAAGCAGGAGAAAATCCCATTAACCTAAAGGGATAATGTTTTAATGTTTAGGTGGAAAGATAAAAGTTTGTTTGCAAAAGAGTAAAAAGTATTTATTTGAAGAACAAAAGTTTCTACATTATTTTTCTCTAATGGGCTGAAAACTCCACAAGAAGCTAAAAATCTTTAAAAGTATAAAATAAATCATACCAAACATCAACGGAAAGGCCTGAATAAGAGTAATATTTTGATAAATAATTTGCTGAAAAGTTGTGGAAGTAGATTGAGCAGAAAAACGTGTGGAAGAAAGAAACATCTTTCTATAAAGAAATGACGAGAAACAGGAATATATTAGTTTAAACGCTGAGTCTACTTTCAAACAATGACATTTAAATTAGTTTGAGGCTCTGCAACTAGTGGTACATGTAGAAAAATAGAAAGTCAGCTCTGTGTTCTTTACACTGTTAGTGTGTAAAAGAAAAACAAAGGAAAAATGTTGTAATGTGACTGAAAACATGAAACTTTGAGTAAGATCTCAACCGTTGTGTTTTGTTTCTGCTGCAGGTTCGTGTAGAGCAGAGAGATGGCCATCGCCCACGTGGCTACAGAGTACGTGTTCAGCGACTTCCTGCTGAAGGAGCAGAACCAGACTCGGTATAAGAGCATCCGGACGGAGCTGGTTGTGGATAAGATGGTGACCTGCGTGGCGGTCGGGCTGCCCCTCCTCCTCATCTCATTGGCCTTTGCTCAAGAAGTCTCAGTAGGTGAGTCAGGGCTGCAGAGCTGATCTGGTCTCATAAAGGTCCAGGTATGAAGCTGTGGACTCATGATGGAGCCTTCCTCAGCTAAATAAACAGAACACAGCGTCTGTGAGGTGAATATTCAGATGTTTATTGTGTTGACTATTTGATGTCTGCTGATTAGTTGGTCAGTCTGTCATCTCCACTAAAAGTTTTACTCTAAAAAAAAAGTCACTTGCTAAAAATTTGGAGATTTATGAAGTTTTTAATCTGCTGATAATACTAAACCCCTGGTCTGCAGGTTATTTATTAGCAGAGTTAATGTAGCCGTAGCTGTTTTACAGCTTATTTAGACAAAACGTTTTTGATGGAGTTACAGTAAGGCCACCAGTCTGACTCGACAATATTCAGCTTGTTGTGGTTTATCAACAGATTTTATTTATAAATGTATGTTTTACCGAATTAACTGAAATAACAGGATAATAATGGCTTTAATTAAACCTTGATGCTATAATAAATGCTGCAGTTTTTATTCAATTATTTCTGTTTTTATTAGATTGTTTTAAATATTGTAGTAAAATATATTTAACTAGCAGGAAAGTATGCTGTTGAACATACAGTATAACTGTAAAATAAAGGAGCACAGTAAGTTTAGGCCTAAATTAAAGGTGTGGAATGATAAATCATGGTCCTGTTAGAAGCACTTGATGTATTATTATCAGATTTATGAGCGGATTAAAGGATAAGAATCACTGGAACTTTATAAAAGACATCAATATAAACAAGACATCAACATAATAGACCTGTTTATTGTCTGTGTTTGTCTCAGGAGCTCAGATCAGCTGTTTTTCTCCAACCAGCTTCTCCTGGAAACAGGCTGCTTATGTGGACTCCTACTGCTGGGCGGCTGTTCACACACACACCATCCCTCTGTGGCTACACAAGGTACACACACACACACACACACACCATCCCTCTGTGGCTACACAAGGTACACACACACACACACACACACACACCATCCCTCTGTGGCTACACAAGGTACACACACACACACACACATCATCCCTCTGTGGCTACACAAGGTACACACACACACACACACCATCCCTCTGTGGCTACACAAGGTACACACACACACACACCATCCCTCTGTGGCTACACAAGGTACACACACACACAC
>SSNR01000105.1:46535-69202 GCA_006937965.1 Callopanchax toddi | reverse complement strand
GGGAGAAAAAGACAGTTGGCTGCGGACCTTCGAGTGACTCTGGTAGGCCAACAACACGTAAGTTTTGCCTCCTGCTTCTTCCTTCAAGGTCTGAAAGTTTAGACTTCAGCGACGCGTTGTCCTCCCGCAGAGCTGCACACACAGATTCGAGTTGGTCTAGGCGTTGGCTGACACCTTCGGCGTTCGACTCAAGATCACTAATGCGCTGTCCATGCCCAGAGACATCCGCTTGAATTGTATCCAGTTTAGAGTCCAGAGTGTCAAACGAGGACTTGAGATCTGCACTAATCTTCATTCTAAGATTATCGAGCATGTCCGAGATTTGCGCTGCTGTCAATGACGAGCTAGCCCCGTTAGCCACGCCAGTTTCTGCAGCAGAGCTCTCCGCCGCCATGTCTTTTTTGGTGCCTCTGGTTGATTTACTATGTAAAAATGTTTGTAAGATTTGTGAGAATTCAAATAAAGGTTTTGAAAAAAAAGGAGTGTTTACTACGTAAAAAAAAAAAGAAAGAAAAAAATTTAGTGACATCACTACTAAGAACCCATATATGGAAATTCCTTTGATGTGTCAAGGTGGCCTATGTGACGTCAGAGCTTTGAAGTGACCACCCATGGTACATTGTTCCCATAAAACAAAGTCTATAGTTTCAGTTACAGTTGGAGAGCTGTTGATTGCAGCCACTTTGGTATTCCACACTTCTACAGGTAAGTATTTATTCACACATCTACAGGTAAGTATTTATTCACACATCTACAGGTAAGTATTTATTCACACATCTACAGGTAAGTATTTATTCACACATCTACAGGTAAGTATTTATTCACACATCTACAGTAAGTATTTATTCACACTTCTACAGGTAAGTATTTATTCACACATCTACAGGTAAGTATTTATTCACACATCTACAGGTAAGTATTTATTCACACATCTACAGGTAAGTATTTATTCACACATCTACAGTAAGTATGTATACACTCTTCTACAGGTAAGTATTTATTCACACATCTACAGGTAAGTATTTATTCACACATATACAGGTAAGTATTTATTCACACATCTACAGTAAGTATTTATTCACACATCTACAGTAAGTATTTATTCACACATCTACAGTAAGTATTTATTCACACTTCTACAGGTAAGTATTTATTCACACATCTACAGGTAAGTATTTATTCACACATCTACAGGTAAGTATTTATTCACACATCTACAGGTAAGTATTTATTCACACATCTACAGTAAGTATTTATACACTCTTCTACAGGTAAGTATTTATTCACACATCTACAGGTAAGTATTTATTCACACATCTACAGGTAAGTATTTATTCACACATCTACAGGTAAGTATTTATTCACACATCTACAGTAAGTATTTATACACTCTTCTACAGGTAAGTATTTATTCACACAACTGCAGGTAAGTATTTATTCACACATCTACAGGTAAGTATTTATTCACACATCTACAGGTAAGTATTTATTCACACATCTACAGNCATCCCTCTGTGGCTACACAAGGTACACACACACACACACACCATCCCTCTGTGGCTACACAAGGTACACACACACACACACCATCCCTCTGTGGCTACACAAGGTACACACACACACACACACACCATCCCTCTGTGGCTACACAAGGTACACACACACACACACACACCATCCCTCTGTGGCTACACAAGGTACACACACACACACACACACACACCATCCCTCTGTGGCTACACAAGGTTCACACACACACACACACACACACCATCCCTCTGTGGCTACACAAGGTACACACACACACACAGAGCGATGAAACTCGTCTCTTAGGATGAAGACACGTTTGGACTGTAGTTCTGTCAGAGTTTCTTTGTTCTGTCAGAGTTTCTTTGTACAGAAATGATTTTTGCAGAAATGGAGTCGAAGTGTTTGAAGATTTAAATCTCAGAATTTATTCAACAAGATTTTTGACGCGACAGCTGATAATCAGTGTGTATTTTATATTTGCTGAAAACGTTGTGTGTTTTGTCGTGTATGATTTTCTTTTTTTGTCGTTTGTTTTTTAAGGTGTGGTGAAAAAGTCGTTCTAAAATAATTCTGTAGCCTTTCATGTTCACGTCCGTCCACATTCCTACGACTTCTCTGGTTTCTTTTTTATTTCTAGCTGACTTCTGATTTGAAATATTTTTATGGGAACAACATATGTCGGGTTGAGATTTATTATTTTATTTTGTACTTTTTTCATTTGGATACAGAATTGAATTGATCTACGACAGAGATCCTCAAATCCAAGTCTTAAAGGGCAACAAAGACATGCCGTCCTTTTCTGAACTCACTACCAAACGAGTGAACCGTTCTGAAAGTGAAACTGAAGTTTGGGGTTAAAGCCAGCAGCCCGCGCCGCGTCTCGTAGCCTTCCTTCCTGTTACAGTACCTCGCCGCCCGCCTCCATATGGAAACGTGGATAAAGTGAAAGGATCACAGTTTGGGGGCCAGGCTGCTGAGTGGCTCGTTAAGATTCACGTTTCGCTGCGGGGCGCTGTGATGGAGCGCTCATGCAGAATTGTAGAAGCAATAGAGTATTTCTGTAAATGATGTAAAATTCTGGAAATAGAAGAATCAATGTCACTAAATATGCTTTTAAATTGTATTAAAGCTGCTAGAGCAAATCTTCAAACGAGCTATGTATTTACTTTATGAAGTTCATTGTGTCTTTCTTTCTTTAAGGAAATATTTTTGTTCTTTTTGTTCAGACATGTAACGTAAAAAGAAGGTAAACAAGAACTTTCCTACACCTTTACATGTCTGAACAAAAAGAACAATAATATTAAGCTATGTATTTTTAGCTATTTTACACAAACACGTCTCAGAGCGCTCACCCCTCCCGTACCTCCTCCGGACATGGGACCGCACATTACCACAGTAACAATAGAGAGCAAAACACCATCTGTTGAAGCGCTATGCTAACGTTCCCCCTGGTTTTTCCTCTTTCTACGTCCAAATGTTTTTAGCTTCCTGCTAGCTGAAAATGTGTTTTTCTCTTTGGGACTCTGATATTATTTCCTAAAACTGAAGCGCTAACAGCTGTTTCTGTCCTTCTCTCACTTCCTGGATGTTCTGCTTTAAAATGCTCCAGCAGCATTAATGGAGGATCCAAGCAGTGAGGAAGTGAGGCGCTTCAAAGAGACGGACAGCCGGATTGTCCAATAGCTGCTTTCGGTCTGAAACGTCTGATTGGCTGAGGTTTTTAGAGAACTGCGGGACAACCACTTTATTGATTTCTTTCGGGGTTTTTTTAATCGCCACAATACATTTATAGCTCTACTATGTTAGAATGTTGTTAAGAGGCATGAAAAAAAAAGGTGGGTATGAGGTAATTATGAAAATGGAAATTAAGATGGCGTTTGTGACTAAGTTTAAAAGTTTTCCTCTGAAAGGCAGCAGGGAGAGGAGACACTTGGGCAGAGCGTGTTATGTTGTTTATAGATTTTTGGCCATTTTGAGGGTCTTTAACAGTACAAAACCCTGGTCCAGTGTGCCAGACCAGGGTTTGACATAACCTGGGAGGTTGATGGCAGATCCGGCCCATGAGCCACAGTTTTCTGACCCGAGAGCCTCACATTGTGTCTCCTTAGTCCTGAGCTATATCCTTTTATTAAATCCACGTTGCCGTCACAGATCGGTGCGGTATCATCTGCGCAGCAGTGCAACTCCCCCACAGGCTCATTGTGGTCCTTTAAGATTTGAATTTGAGCAGCATACCCCTAGTCTGATGAGTGTCGGCCCACAGGTCGACTTTCAGTGTCTCGGAGTGTTGGTTATCAAACAGCTGGTCAGCAGGATACTTTTAGTCTCCATTGAGAAATTAGGTGACCAGACTGGTTGCACTCTAGAGCCCTGCTCTTTGTGGCCACTTTAAGAACGAAAGTGATTTAATGACAATTTGTGACAAAATTCTACAAAGAGTTAAATATTTAATTTCCCTCTGGGATTATTGAAGTATTTTTATTTAGATTTGATTATTGTTAGGATTTAAACTTGTGCAGGCCGACAGCAGAGTGGAGCAGAGCGGTAGGAGAAAGGCGGGGTCTGACAGTGTTTATAAAGGAAAGATGATGGAATCCAGTGTAAAGCAACAGCTCTGCACTAAAAACATTGAGTTACTCGCCGTCTGTCTCTGGCACTAGAACATCCTGAGGGGCTTTTACACGTTAGTGTTTAATGTGGACATCCCTCCCTCGGCTGACGCAGCGTGCGAGCAGCTAGTTCTGTGACTCGCGTTTAGACGCATCACCCACAGGCTCTCCCGCTCATCAGCGGGACTTTATCACACCTCCCTCTCTACTGTATGTGAAAGATTCACACACCCTCAGCCGCTCTGATCCCAATCTCGTTCACCTGCTGCCTGAATCCACACCCAGGGTAAAAAGAGAACGGCCCCTCTCAACCTCCTTCCTTCAAATGCAGCCATAACATCTGGGACAGGGGTGGGGGGGGTTACAACCGACTGGGAGATCCTTTGTTTGTTTTGTTCTTTGCCTCTTTTATCTTCAGTGCCTCTTGTCTTGTTCACACCTTCTTGCTTCCAGCTCTGAAGGACGTCTTTATTGTTAAGGACAATTATGTCCTCCCTCTCTGGTGGGACAGTTCACACACTAGATGAAGGAGTTTATGGAGGTGTACATGAAGTCTCTAGAGACAACATATTGTATTTGGTGTTGAGTCTAACCTGGTTGTGGCAGAGTAGGTGGCGTTATCCAGGCAGATTCACAGAACCACCTTCAAAATCCATCTCAATGGTTGCCCTTCCCTCCCGCTCCTCTAGGTCTTCTGCCTCTCTCCTCATCGTCGGTAACGGAGCTTTTAGATCGTCTCTCCTGATTAGAATCCAAACTCAGCCCTTCAGCTTCAGGTTTATTCTCTATAAACTCACCGTTTCTGTTTTTATTACTAGTTTTGTAATAAACTCAGCAAATGTTTATTTTAATTGTATTTCGTAAGGTGACTGTAGGTTTTGAAAGGCACCTACGAAAAATTGTTTTTGATTAAAAATAAGAAAAATCACTTCATATTCATCAGGTTTATTCAGCTCTGACTCAAATTCCACATACTCGTACTTAAAACATCAAGAGAAACCAACCTTTCATGAATCTAGTCGGTATGTAGTTTTTGGACCTCCTACTAATAGTGGATCTTGTTCTGGCTGATGGGACCAGTTTGGTAATGGTTCCTGCTTTTCCTGCCTCCTCAGTTCTTTCCCTACATGCTGCTGTTGGTGGCGATCCTGATGTACAGCCCCGCTCTATTCTGGAGGTTTTCGGCGGCTCCCCTCCTGCAGTCGGACCTGGGTTTCATCATGGAGGAGTTGGACCGCTGCTACAACCGCGCCGTCACTCAGGCCAGACATAAAGCAAGCTCAGACAGGTACTGATCCACTGATCTAGTTTTTATTTTATTTTATTTTATTTTACACACCTGCAGCTTCCACTGCCTTGATGTGGCTCATGTGTGAATTTTGTGATGTTTGAGGTTTGGCCAACCATCAGACAAAACTTGCCTCAGGGTCTATTTAGTTAAACCAACTCACTCCAGTTGTCATTGGTTTCTCGGCTTTCCGTCACCAGTAAACGTTTCTGATTCCCTCTCCTGTCAGCGAACCCACTGAAGGCAGCTCTAACTACCCGCTGGTGGAGAAGTTCCTGATGACCAAGCGCTGCTCGCGGCAGCTGCTGTTGTACTACCTGCTGTGTCGCAGCCTGACGCTGGTCACCCTGCTGTGCGCCTGCCTCTACCTGGGTTACTACCTCCAACTGGCCTCCGTCACGGATGAGTTCGGCTGTCCGCTGCGCGTTGGGCTTCTTGTCAACGACAGCAGTGTCCCTGAAAAGGTGCAGTGTAAACTCATCGCCGTGGGAGTCTTCTCTCTGCTGAGGTATTTGTACACGGAGCGCCCAACAGCGTTTATCGTGTCTTCGTGTGAAAGTTTTAGTCCAGTTTTAGTCGACGAAAACTCAAAAGGGTTTTAGTCAACAAAGTATAAAAGTAATTTAAGTAAACTGAATGTGTGTGAAGAACTTTGGGAGTCCTTGGACTTAGAAAATGCTCTACAAGTACAGGACATTTACCATCTAACCCCAGGGTTTAAGAGGTGTTCACATCCTTCGCCACATGTCTTGAATCTCAGATTTTAGTGACCTAAAAATCCTAATCCTAAGTGATCACTATTTAGTGATGTTCTCCTATAGTTCTCATTTATTCTGATTTCCTTTTATCCAGTTTGGTAAACTTGATCGTCTTCATCTCGCTGATGCCTGTTGTGATCTACGCCAGTCTCCGCCCCCTCCTCTGCCAGAGATACGCCCACTTCCTGGAAACCTACCAGTCACTTCCCAACATGACCGAACTGCCGGCGGCCAGCGGCCAGTGGGACGACCTCTCCCTGTACCTGCTCTACCTGGAGGAGAACATCAGTGAACTCAAGTCCTACAAGTACATGAAGGTCTGACTCACTTCCTGTTTCCTTCATCGTGACGTCACATGACACACAGCTGTCTCAACACCTGAACAGGAATAATCTGCAGACATTTGGAAGAGGTTGCAGAGTAAAATTAAATAACTTGATATTTCAGACTGAATCTGAGGCCGTTATGAACTCTAACATATCGTTTAGTATTTTCAGAGTTTTGGAGAGCAGGAGTTCGTGTTCTTTCTGTTTATTTAGAGTTAGATGCAGCGTCCCTGATTTTTGTCGTCCATTCCTTTGTGTTTTTAACCCTCAGGTGTTGGAGATGTTGAGGAAACGAGATGAATGCTCCGGAGAAGACGTGGTGGGCCTGCTGAGGACTCTCGGCCTGGTGAAGATGGATACTGTGGATGGGAAGAAAGCTGCAGCTGTTGAAGTGAAACTGGATCAAGTAAAAATAAACTCTGCAGAGCCCGAAGCCAACAATAAAGCCAAGAAGAGCCTCGGTCACCAAAACTCTGCTTCTGGAAACGACACTAAGGTGGAAACAGAGATGGAAGGTGAGGAAAACGAACACTGGATCAAAATCTCCTCAACGACGTTGATAAAACAGATCCTTAGGTTGATTATTTGTTTAATCTATCACAGCTAGAGGTTAGGTTGTAATAAACCACATTCATTTAATGCTGGTTTGTTCAAAACTAATTAGGTTTTTCCTTAAAACCATTTTTATTTGGTCTGTTTCACCATAAAAAACTAAATGTTTAAAAGCCAAAGTTCCATAAACTGCTTCAAATATAAAGGTTTGAATAAAACACCTTTAAACTGTGACATCATTACTTCTGTGTTGAAGTTCTAACTGATGGGATTGTTTGATTTGTTTTAGATTAGTGAAACTGGTTTTATATTTAATGAGTTTCTTTAATGTCTCTGAATCCATTTGCTCTTTTTTCATCTCTAGTTTTGATTTGAACATTTTTTAAGAAACTGACATGAGCTTGGTTTGCTCTCTACGCTCTAATTTAGTGTAAGAACCCTGGAAATGATGTGAATCCGAGGTGGAGGAGAGTTTTCACTCCAGCGGCGTGACGACACGCCCGTCTTTCACTTTTAATATCCAGTGAAACCAATTTCCAGATGATTCCGGTTATTTCTTAAAATATAAACTGGATTGTTTAATAAAAACATTACATGATTTCAGAAGCTAAGTACCGGTATATATTTTTCTTTCAGAGTTAAATCCGTTACTGCCTGGAAGCAGCGATGCGGCGGGCAGCAGAGCCGGAGAGGGCGGGACTCTCCGTCAGCGAGCGATGTGATTGGCTCAAACAGTGACTGATGGAGGGATTACAGCTCTGTTTTCACCCTGAGCTGACTCACTTCTAGTCCCTGTTTTCAGATCCTGGAGGGATTTCTTGAGGAGAAAAACCTGCTGGGTTGATGTTAAAACTCGTGTTGGTACAGATTTCAGTTCCTCTGGATTGTCTTGAACCACTGATTGTATTTGTGACATGATTGTTGTGAAATACTATCAAACCACTGCTGGAGCCCTTAAATGATCCAAAGGACCGCACTTGCAAAAGAACTGACGATTCTTGAAAACGAACTCTGGGTTTAAGATGTTTACAGACACGTCTGTCGAGGCTGGGCGTTCACCTGGTGGCTGAACTGTTTGAATCTGCTTCAGGTCGTTCATCTCAGGTGTGAAACATTTCTGAGGAAACAAACGCTAACTGACTGAATGTAAAACCTGCCGTTTAGATTTTTTAATTTAGGTTGTTAGAATAAAATAAAGGTACAAATTTACTCTATTTTTTCTGTTTTATTTTTGGTAAAGCGTACCTTTTATGGGAGACAGTCACGGTTCATGGATGTAAAACAGGAACTGCACTCACTGTGTGGTTTGAGAGGCAGAACCACCCGGGTCTAGTTGTTTATGTTTTGTTTTTAGTTTTAATCTGCAGAAATAATTTAAATTTCTGCAGATGTTCCTGCTGAATAGGTGGATCATTTTCTCAAATTTTGATTTACTGATTGTTTTGAAGCTACTGATGCATGAAGCTGACTCTTTTTTTAAGTGTTCATCACATTCAATATGTTCTTAAACTGTCACGTTTTTTACTTAAAAAGCAAAAGTAGCAGTGGCTGCTGGACTAATATCCAGTTTGGTGCCTTCAGATTGAATCATTTTGCCATCAAACGGCGTTCTTGGATTTCTTGGCCTGAAGCTGAACTTTCTCTTTGGAGATTCTCAGGGTTCCAAACATCTGATGTTGTTTTAACTCCAGACTTTTTGTATGTTGAGTCTTTCCTGAGTCTGTGGTGGGATCTTCTCTTTGTGCTGCTGTTTTTTGTGAAAAGTTAAAAATGTTTTGAGGATCTAATTTCTGTGTTGTCAGTAAAGATAAACTTTTTTTTTGTCTTGGAGCAAAAGTTTGATGTTTGGTGTCTGAATTTATAAAAATTAAATAATGATGTATTGCATGTGAATTGTGTTGAGGTAATGTGTGTGTTCTTACTGTATTGTGATTGTTAAAGGGATACTCCACCGGTAAGTTATTTTTTGTCTATTGTCATATTCCTCAGAGTTAGATAAGTGGGCAAAAACAATTTGTAAACAGCCCAGCTGTTTTCCTGATACAGCAGGCGGATATTCATGCGCCTTTAGCATTAGCTTAGCGTAAAACACTGTAAGTGAATGGTACCTACTAGCATGCTATTAGGTACATCATCTACTATTTGGGATTAATAAATGATGTTTAAATTGAAAAGGCATCCAGTTCTGATCCAAACAGACCAGTTAGGAGCTAATCGCTATCACAGAGCTGTGTTGTGTTCAGTCTTTAAACAAATTTAATCAAATCAGTTTAACTTGTAAAGCACCAGTGTACAACTACGTAAACTCATCTCAGAGTGTTTTATATATCAGTCAATTCACTTCAAAATGATCAAAATTTGATTTAGTAGATTTTTATATATGCAGGTAAATGAAATGTGCCCTGTGTAAGGAATTCATCAAGCACAGTATGAAGGGTGACCGTGGAAAGAAAAACTCAATTTTAACAGGAAGAAACCTACCAGGACCAGGACCTGGACCAGGACCTGGATGGACTGTCTTCTGCCTCGACTAGTTGGGGTCTGAGAGGAACACACTCACTTTGTCGGCCTTCTCTACCAGTTTGTGACTGTGATGGTGCTCTAAGATGACTTTAAACAAACTGAACTCCTTTTACAGAAGATAAACAGCATTCTACTGTTGAATGTTCCTAATCTATCCTAATAAAATCAACTCTTTCTCATGCATTTCAGCTGTCAGATACACAGCCTTTTAATCTGACAGTGAGATATTCAATAATCTAGTGGTTGTGGAAGCAGCTGTGGTGATTAATCTGGCTATTAAACTTTTCCTTTAGACTTTGCCTGATTTATAGGTGTACAAATTAAAATCATGATCATGAGTCACTTCATTTTGAAGCCTATTTCAACTGCTTCTATGTAAAAACAAATTCAAAATCATAATTATGACTTCACATGATCTCATAGAAGGTATCTCACAACTATGAGGTGTTAAATTCTATAAATATGATTATGAAACTTGTCATAATTAGCAGATAGAATTTCATAAATATTGGAAACGGGCTTCCATACACCTTTAGTTATGTGTGTACATATAAATATAGAATTAAACAAAAAGAGTTAAAATGAGCTAATCCTGTATTAGAGTTTGTGTTTTATTTTACTCAAACTGTTTTGAATAAAGTTTTATGCTAGCTGTCCGTTAGCTGCTAAGCTAATTAGGCTATTCGTGTATTTTTAGGCGCTGAAACTTTGTTTTAGCTAATAAACGTTTATCTGTGTGAATATTTTCAGAGGTATTAAATATTTTGAATGTTGTGTTATGTTGATGTTTTTCTTTTTTATGTTCTGTTGATGTATTTCTTTTTTTAATCTATTTAGCTACATTGTTGAAGGACATTAAGTCTGCGCGTGCGCACAATAAAATCGTTAGTCGTCTCCGCGTACCTCGACTGGCCGAATGGATGGAAAATAACACGACTTTTAGTAAGTTTGTATCAACTTCGTACCGTAACATTTTGCTTCATTACAAATAGAGTCGTGTTAACTTTTAAAATAACTACAATTTTGAAGTAAATTCAGTTCCGTTGTTTGTTTTTGGGTGTTTGACGCAGCACGGCTGTTCTGTTTGTCGTGTTTTTATTGATAAATTAGGAGAATGTGTCGGTTCGTGCTAATATTCACTCACTGCATTGTTATTTTGTGAATTACTTTAATTAGGAGGCGGACGTATTAAGTATTTTGGTAAAGGGTGAATAACTAGTAGCTTCGACGTACCTGCAGGTGAGGCAGTGTTGCAGCTGAGAGTCTCTGCATAAACGACAAAAATGGCAGGAACAAGTGGCTAATAAGCTTAATAATGGTTGCAGGTGACATTTAGGCTTCGGTTAACTAAAGCAGGTTGAAATGGAGGGACTTGTACACGTATGGATGGATGAGGCTTTATTAAAAAAAATACAATGTCAAACAGAACGTATCAAACGAACGACAAACTTACTAATAATAGTCATGATATCACTACTATTCAGAATCACATGAGGTTTTAGTGAAAACTGTCCTGATCCGTCAGTCTTCGAAATTTTCCAGCACCTTACTGGTGATTACACAAACACTAAATATATTCACAAAAATATTTAAATGATTGTCTCATAAATTAATAAAGTGCTGAAACCAACTTCTGTCACAGTTTTAAGCCATTTTTAAAACAGTTTCAAGCATTTTTGAGGATTTCAAGCACCCTGATTATAAGCCATACTGCCCCAAATGAACGAAAATTAAAAAAATAACCCCCACATTTTCATAACCTTTTCCTTGGTGTGGGATTTAAAGGGTTAAAAACGGAAATGGCGTTTTTACTGAACCTTAAAACATAAACTGAAACGTTTCCAGAGTCATTTCGATGTGAAAGTGTTGTAGTTTACTCTTCTCTCCACAAGAGGCCGCTGTGAACCGTAGTTTTGAGCCAGTGTCGTAAAATAAAATTAAGTTGAACTTCACAGGTTTGTCCATTTCACGGAGCATGGACGGAACATATGTGTAAATAAAAATGTTAAAGTATTTAAACACAAGTGTGGAAAAGGTTGTTTTTACAGCGATTTGAGCTTCTTGCTCTCTTAGTGGTCCAAAGTGTATCACGTGACCCAGAAGCGACACGATGGCTTTTCTTTTTTAACGTCAGTTGATCTAATTTAGAGCAGCAGCCCAACACCAGAGTATCAGAGCTACATGGTCGATCACTGAACTCTGTCTCTGTTTGTGTTTTGACCCTGAAAATAAAGGTAACTCGTCTGAACCGAGAGTTAAACTGACGGTGGTCAGAATGACTCGGTGTCCTCCGACAGCTAGCTGGTATCGCTTCTCGGCCTTTTGGCTAAGATCAAGTGTAGTATCTGTTCTTATCAGTTTAATATCTGATACGTCCCCTACCCGGGGACCATATATTAAATTGATTTTTGGAGCAGGGAGATGGAATTAGGGGCTTGCTCCGTCCACTCCACGCATCGACCTGGTATTGCAGTACCTCCAGGAACGGTGCACCCCCCTGACCGTGTTCAAAAATAAGTATAGCATCATAAAATGTAGTACATTATTCCAAAATCTAAAGAGAGAAAACATCAGCAGTTAGTATTTTGAGTCTATGTCGTTTAAAAGGATGAGCTAGATTTGTAATCAACTAAACAGAAATATTTTGCACAATGTTTTTGTTATGAAATTTAATGATAGAGATCAGAGAAATAAATCTGATTTTAAAGCATCTTTGTACTAACTAAATTATAGCTAATGATATGTGCATGAAGTAAAACTATTGAAAAGTTTACACAACTATATAAAGACAAAATCCTAGGATTTTTATGAATTTATACAAAATCTAGGTTTTGGGTCACCACTACTATCATTTTTTAATATTTATTTTATTTTATCATTACACAAACACACACAAAGTGGCTTATTTCATGGCGTAAATGTCTGTGAAATGTCTATTGTTTGTTTATCATCACTAGCAGTCCCCCGGACGTTAGAAGAAAAGCCAAGTTGGGTGCAGTATTTTTATTCCATCCTTTTTTCTTCATATAATGCTGAGGTGCTCCAACACACCTTGCAGTGCACCGTGAAAACTTAAACACACAAAAATATCCATTTAGTGCCAACTTTTCATCAATAGAAATGCAAATAGTGCTATAAATACACAGTGCGCACAATAAATACACAATTCAATCATACACATGGACCTGAACACAACAGGTGTTACAGTTTTTCTCAGTAGCTTTGGCACATTTCTCACAACAGAATTAAAGTTTTCACCACTGTTAAGACGTTTCACAAAACAATTAGTGCAAACTGCAAAACATGATAGATAACCTGCAAAAGCAAGTCACCTTTTCAAAATGGGTTGTTCATGCTTCAAAAGCAAGCTCTTCAATCAAAATAGATTATTTGTTCTTCAAAATCAAGTCTATATGTCAATGAAAGTGTCAGTGTTGTCAAAATGACAAGTTCTGACAGCAGCATCGTATAAACAACAGTCACATGGTTTAGTCCTGTTTTCATTGAGACAGATGACTCTGGAAGTGCTGCCCAGTGTAAAGTCCAGACAGCGTTACACACCATGCATGGCATTTAGAAAACTAGAAGTAAAAGAAAGTTCAAGACACTGAATACACTTTACTTTATACTGTATTTTTACAACTTTTCACAGCACTGAAAGAAAAACATTTATAAAGACTCCCTTTGTCTCAGTGAACCAGACGGTAGTGGTTTAGAAACTGTAGATCCTGTAAACCAGACGCTGCTGCAGATCAGTCATGGACATCTAGACGCTCCGTCTGTCTGGACACAGATTTCCATCTACATCACAGTGAATGTCAGCTCTGTCAATGCACAGAGGAAAGTTTCTTCTTGAGAGCTGAATCCTCCCTCTGCAGGACTCTGCTGTGATGTCATCACAAGCTGCGTCCATCAACAGGGTCATCTGGGTCTGTGGACGCCGGCCATTTACCTTCCACCTCCAGGAAGAAAAACACTCCTCAACTGGATTTAGGAATGGAGAGTAGGGAGGAAGATACTCCACCAGCATCCTGTCATGTGCTGCAGACCACTGGCTGACCACAGCAGACTGGTCTCACTGGTTCACACAGCCTCTAACTCAGTGGAAGATCAGGGTCACCTGAGGAAAGTGATTTATGGACATTTTCATGGAAACATTACAAAGATTTAGAAACTGGACGTACAAAATGTTTGACAACATGATCAACACTTTAGTGTGCAACGACACAATCAGTGAGATGAAGATTATTAGTTGTCTGAACAATGACTATTCAGCCGCTACAAGTAGAGTTCATTTTGACAGACGTGATAAAAGCAAATGGAAAAGTGATGATTATCAGATATTTGTACTAACTCAGTCGCTTCATGTCCTAAAACAGTTCCCACTGGATGAAATGAACAGGAGACTGACACCAGGCTGAGCCCAGACGACTCCATGTTGTGAAGGTTGAACTGACTGTTGAGCTAACTTTGATTCTGTTGTGAGAAATGAACCACAGCTACTGAGAAAAACTAACATCTACAGAGCATTTTGGTTCAGATGTTTACTACATGGTAACTCCTGCAGTTCATTCTTTTCTCCACTAGAGTGCGACAGAGCTGTTGATTTGTTTTACAGCCTGTAGATCAGCTGAATATTTACTACTGTTTTGACCTCTATGAAGATGATATGTGCGTTCCCAGATGATCCAGAACTACCAGACATTATTTTGAAGTGTATTGTGTTTGACTCTCCTGCAGATTTGAATCCTTTTCCAGAATCAACCAGTGTTGTTCAGGCTCCTAACCTGCAGATGGCAGCAGCAGAACTGACCCTCATCACACTGAGAAACAGGAAGTAGCTTCCCTGTTAGCAGCAGAGCTCGTCTGAGGTGGGTTTTTATAGTTTGATCTACATTTCTGATGTGAATCCCTCAGTTTGCTGTTGCTGTTAAACTCAGCCTGGTTTCACCTGAACACTGTTGGCTTTTGGGAGAACATATAGATCCAGTATGTCATTTATTTGTGTTAGCTCTTTGTGTTCAAACGCCCCATTGCATTATGGGAAAGACGAGGTTTAGTTTTAAAATCAAATGTTAACAAAAGTTGCTGATCAGGGTCAGTGTTTGTGTAATGTGCTGTGTTTTTGTTGTGAACGTGTGAAGCTTGAGCCCCCATGTTGTGTGTTTTTATTCATGCCGTGAGTCAGAACAGCATGTGAGGGAAAGACCTCCCCATGTGTGAGCTGAACAACTCATACTTACCTGGCAGGGGAGACACCATGATCAAGAAGGTGGTTCACCCAGGGCGAGGCTCAGCCATTGCACTCCGGTTGTGCTGACCCCTGCGAATTCCCCAAATGTGGGAATCTCGACTGCATAATTTCTGGTAGTGGGGGACTGCGTTCGCGCTCTCCCCTGATTCAATGTTGAAAGAAAAAACTGCCTTTAAGCTCCTGTAGCAACTCTTCCTTCTCAGATCCATTGGCTCATGTTAATCAGGTTGAATTTATAACTGAGTTTAAGTTATTTATAATAACATTCAGAATTGTGTCTCAGTGTTTTGTACAGAGAGAGGAGAGACGTGAAGCTGATCCTGTGAGTCTGCAGCAGGAGGAGATGCTGACTCAAACACAGGTTGGTTTTTACGTTTAACTGATGACCTGCAGGGGAAATTCAGTTTACAGCAGCAGGAAGCTTACAGACCAGTCAAAGGAATAAAATGTTTAAAAAGTCTGATACCTCTGTAAAGCAGCTCAAGTTTCATCTCCTGTGTAAAAATTCTCTAGGTAAATAATAATCAACTAAAAGCTGAGCGCTCCTTAAAGCAGTGCATGACTTTTATGTCGGTTTAAACTAAAATCATCTCCTGAATCTTGAGTTGTAGTCGATCGTTGAGTGTTGAGACCGTCAGCTGCTGACATGTGAAACGGCGTCTAAATGTCTGGAAACCTGACTGAGTTTTAGACAGTGTTGTGTTTGTTAAAGTTGGGAACCATCTTTCAGAGTTTCAGTCACATTTGTCCTGTGGTTTGAGATCTTTTGGTAACACACACACAGTAACTCACAAAAACATCATTACTCATACTTTTGGTGACGATAAACAAAAAATAACCTAAATGCAGGGTTCTGTATCTAAATCACATTAAGTGTAATTTCATATAAAAGCTCTTCAGATTTGAAGCTAGCATCCTTGGTGATCGATCACTGGGGTATTATGACATGACGGTACATGAGTTCACATCTGGAAGGAAAGTCCTTCCCAGGATGGTTCTTGGCTGCCAGATGTCGGCAACCTAAAACCTTCTGTAGCTTTTTCCTCCACATAGAAGCTTTTAAACCTTCAACAACTTTTAGTCTGAAGAAAACCAGTAAATCGTCTTAACAAGATCAGATTTATCCATGCAGATTAATGCTGTCTTCTTCTAAACACATTAACAATTTACAGACTAAGATTCAATTTGAAGTCCTCTTCCTCCATAGAACATGTTCCTCTTTCATCTGCAAGGAAAACATTGGAGCAAATGACCGTTCTCCCACAGCTGCAAACATTTGTTCTTAATCAGCCTGGTGAAATAAAGGTTTAATACAGTGTTGCAGGAACATTTTGGGCAAAAGAGAAGTTCTGCAGTGAAAACAGTCACCACTGAGTCTGTTTGCTCCATTTCATGTTTTCTTTTGCTGTCATTTGTTCCATTTCTTCTTCCGGTCTTGAAAACTTGATCATCTTCATTTCTCTGGAGCCTGTTGGCCAGTCTCCGCCCCTCCTCTGCCAGAGTTAGGGTCCTGGGTGCTCATTTATAAAACTTTGCGTAGAATCCTTACTAAAACTTGCTTAAGCTCAGCCAAAAAATTTCAGGTACGCAAATTCCATTTCCGATTTATAAAACCCTGCGGACGCACAGATCCACGCAGTTCTGCTTTATAAATCGCTGTCAGACCTAGAACTGTGCTCAGCTGTTTTTGGGTCAGAACCCTCCTCCTACACACCACATTCTGCCATATACAGTCAATGCAAAGTACCTCATGAATAATTGCATATGCATAAGCCGGTGGGTTTCTGGCTTTTAACAGTAAATCATCACAACGGAGAGGTTTAGGAAGCGTGATTTTACAGAGGCTGAAACTCGAGGTGCTTGTGGTGAAGTGGATGGACGGAAAAATGTTTTATTAGGTGGTGAAATGTGACGAATTACGAACACGGAAGTGCTCCGAGAGACGTCTCGCTGCAGCTCGTCTGCTGTCAGTCTGACAGAGAGATGGTGAAGATCTAAGAAACGTTTAATGACAACATTTAATTTAATCCAAAGGGGAAGACACGTCATGTTGTTCATCCTATTAAACAGTCAACCTGCTGGATAAAATAATCGCTGGTTGAAACCCCAGAACGGCCGGTGACACCGGGTTTTACTGGTTCTGATGGTTTTGTTGATCTAATACTGGACCCAGTTGATCCATAGGATGCTCTAATGAATCTATCAGCTGATCGATGGTCCAGTCATTATCTAGAAATCTCTAAAAACTCTCTCCCATTCATCCGGAGTCTGACTACTGGCTGAGCTGCAGCGCATCCAGCGCATTACGCACAAGTGTCCCTGCAGGATTCCTAAGTCTAAGAAATCACAATTAATGCTCCAATAAGTGCAGTTTGTTATATAATCTGAAGACGACTGGATGAACATAATGGGATATTTTTCGAAAAAGCGACATAATTTCATTCAGATTTTAATTTTTATTCTTTTTAGAGACGGATTGTTGGTTCTGTGTGTGTGAGGGTCTACAAGTATTTAATTGTGTCATAAATTCAACATTTTTCATCTCACCAGCTTCTCTGACAGGTTTCACGTCTCCAACATGTGCTTACGCAAGGTCTAAAGTTTGCTTAGAGTTGCGCACATTTTTCCGTTACGTTTTCTTTTATAAATCCCAAATTTTGCGTAAAAAGTGACCTACGCAACTTTTTGGCCCATTTTGTGCGTAAGCAAGTTTTATAAATGAGCACCCTGCTTCCTTGAACCCTACCAAGCACTTCCTACGTGAGCGTCCTCTTCATGTCTGTGGGCGAGTAGGACGACCTCTCCCTCTGCTCTGCCTGGAGAAGTCCTACAGATCCACGAAGGTCTGAATCACGTCCCGTTTTCCTAATCTGTGGTTAACTTTATTCATTTGATTTATCTGGGAAAGGCGTGCACTGAACCGTGCTTCAATTCTATTTTTAACAACATGAAAAGGTTGCAGAGTAAATTAAATAACTTGAAATTTTAAACGGAATCCGAGGCCGTTAAAAACTAAGTATTGTTTTATTTCAGTGCTCTTTTTTAAATAAATTGTAAGGTGATATGTGGATTATTTTTCTATGTATCAAAGTTTTCTAAATGTTTTAAATGATAGTTCAGGTCTAAACTATGATCTATCCACAACATCTGTTATTCTTCTGAAGACCCTCCTTCCTCCTATAGACCGCTTTGAATTCTCTCTGACCGGTGAACTTTTTCAGCCAATAGAATTCAAGTTTCCACATTGTCGGCTGTCAGTCAACGTGCACGCACTTCATGTAAACCTGTAGAGGTGGGGCCACGCTCCCAGGATGCTCCGTGTCTTCCTGTTTACAGTCTCAGCCGTCATGGAGGAGCCAGTCAGAGCTCATTTGTACTAAAACTTATCCATTACCCGACTACTGAGGGATTTTTTTTTTTTAACTTTTCTCCTCACAGAATGGCAAGGCTTGCCAAGGATTGGTTTAAAAAAATGCTCTCCTGCTGTAAAACTCCACATTGCTGCTCTGTATAGTTTGTATTTTTAGCCTTTTGAGCAGGAATCTATAATTTCTGATGATTTGAAGAATTGCATCCATGAATTTTCCGTCTGATCCTTCAAGGTTCCAGACGCAGTGGGTCTGCTGAGAACCCTTGACCTGGTTTAGGTGGATACGTGGACCGGAACAAAGCTACGGCTGGAAGTGGATCAAGTAAAAATAAGATCTGCAGACCTTGAAGGCCACCATGGAGCTAAGAACAGCCTCAGTCATCTAGACCCGTCCTCTGGAGACGACACTAAGGTGGAAACGTGGCTGAAGGACCACGACCTACAGTCAGACTTGGAGATGGGGGGCTTTGGAGAGCCCATTCGTCTGGACAGAGACTCTGCGGTGACGGGTAAATCACTCGGTGGAGGTCGGTGTCTGTACGTGAACAAGAAGTGGTGTAACACAGTGGTCATCAGGGAGGAACTGTGTACTGATATTGAACTTCTGTCCGTGTCTCTGTGCTCATTTTATCTGCCGAGGGAATCCCCCAGCTTTTTATGATTGTTGTTTACATCCATCCCAAGGCTAACGCGGACCTAGCTACTCAGGCTATGGTGGAGACCGGCTACAGGGAATCTGTCCCGACGCTCCGAACTTCATTATGGGGGATTTAAACCACTGCCGACCTGCAAAGTCACCTGGTATTTTTTACCAATACGTGACGTGCTCCACTCGGCTCCTCGGACCACAGCGTTGTTTATTTGGTTCCGTCCTACAAACCTGTCCTGAGGAAACAGAAGCCAGAGCGACGTGTAGTTCCGGTTTGGTCGGAGGAGTCTGTTTTTACTTCAGGGCTGTTTTAGCTGGACTGACTGGGAAATGTTCAAAAACACATGCACTGGTTTAGATGAACTCACGGATGTTATTTCATCATATAACACTTTCTGTGAGGGATCAGTCCATCAGTCTTTCCTAATAATAAACCCTGGATCTCAAAAATGGTTAAAAATACAATCAACCAACGAAATGTTAGTTTTCTGAAAGGGGACATGATTCAGTACCAGATCCTGAAAAAACAGGTGAAAATAGCCAGGCTGAGCTTTAAGGAGAGGGTAGAAAACCTGTTCAGGTCCAATAAACCTGGTCCAGCTTGGGAGGGGGTCAAATCCATGATGGAGTGCCGACTAAAAGGACTCGGATTGCTTTTAATTCCCTGCCTGATTTTAAATTGTAGAACGATTTAAACATGTTTTATAATTGTTTTAATGCTCATGATTTTACTGAGGAGCTTTCAGGTTTAAATATGTGCCTTCTGAGGTCACAGTGCACATTGATACTGGAGTGGTTGTTAATCTCTTCCAGAAGACCAAGGAGAGGAAAAGCCCAGGTCCTGATGGTTCCTAAGAACTGTGTCCTGCAGCTGGCAGACAGGTTCTGTTTTCAACATGTCTCTCCAGATGTTTCAGGTCCCTCAGCTTTAGAAAGACTCTGTTATTGTTCCTGTCCCCAGGGTAAAACCTCTCAGTCATTAAGTGACTTCAGGCCTGTTGCCCTGACCTCACTAGTCATGAAGTCTTTTGAGAACATAGTGAGGGCAGTTCTTTTACCCAGAGTTAAGGATCATCTAGAACCACTTCAGTTCACCTATAGGTCAGGTAGGGGGGTGGTCAGTGAAGACCAGACGGGTCCTGGTGGATCCTCTCACCCTCTAAGCTGCAGGTATCAGCTACCAGGGTCAGGACCAACACACTGAGGCTCTTTTATCCCTGCAGTTTGAAAACTTTTAAATGATCTGTTTTAATGTATGAATGTTGTTTTTATGTTGTCATTTTTTACACTACTGCTGTAACCAGTTACCCCCAAGGGGATAATAAAGATACTACTCACATAGATCCAGTTCTTACCTTTTCACAGGTCAAACTTAATAATGATGGCACAGAAAACGACTCCTCTGGACGTGTTTCTGTGTGGCGAGTCAAACTTTGTCTCACACCTGACCAGACCAGCATCAAAAGGCTGCAGCTCCTGATGCTTCAACCTCCAGTCTTCAGTGAGGCTCAGATGAAAGGAGACTTCCTGCTCTGCTCTCAGATTCACCGTCAGCAGGACTGACATTCTGTAGGGGAGGGAAAAGAAACTCACTAAAATCCTCTTTTCCCTGTGAATTACAAATCAAAAGTCAGAACAAGTTCCATGTTTTTTCATGTGTATTGTAAAGCATCATCTGAAAACTTAAAAACACACAAACTATTTACACTTTCAGTGTCCATTTCCGTACATGTTGGTTTTATTGAGCTGCTCCTGGTAGAAAACGCCTGAAAGTTCATTCCCTAAACCCAGAGGGTGCTGACCAATGTTTTTAGAAAACCTTTGTCAGTTAAATGTGATTTGAATCCATTTCAGCCCACTGACATTAAACTGAATCCACCAGGAGGCTGAATGAATTCCCCTCACTCACATAGAGGATGTGTAATAGAACAGTGACACCGAGATCCAGTCAAGGTCAAAGACAGGAACTTCTGTGGACTTAGTGGAGAAACGTTTCATCTTCTTGTATTGATCTGGTTTATTTATCTTTATTTACATGTAATCAAATTAGCAACAAACCCCTATTATGACAGTGACAAACAGAAAATGAGTGTTTTACAATCATCCTTAGATAAAATGTATATAACCAGATCTAAGGAGCATATCTCAGATCTCGTGCAAAATGGATTGAAGATGGTGAGAAGAGTACAGGTTATTTTTGTAGGCTAGAAAATAAAAGACAAGAAAGCAACGCAATAAAAAAGTTAATAATGCATCAGTTTTATATAGCGCTTTTCTAGGTCACTCAAAGACGCTTTACAGAGTTGCGTCATTCATTCACACAGTCATTCTCACCGGTGGTGGTAAACTACGACAGACGTCTGAAGCCACAGCTGCCCTGGGGCAGACTGACAGAAGAGAGGCTGCCATTCTGACCATCGGCCCTTCTGACCACCACCAACATTCACACACAGTCACACTCACATTCACACAGGCAAGGTGGGTGAAGTGTCTTGCCCAAGGACACAACGACAATCTAACCCAGCCGGAGCTGGGGATTGAACCGGTGACCCTCCGGTTACCAGACTGGCCACTCTCCCAACTGAGCTAATGCCGCCCCATCGGTTCCTGGGTAAGTTCATTCCTAATCTTGCCTCCAAGACAGCATGCCTCAGGGAGCTGCTACAGCACAACAGAGAGTTTGAGTGGACGGCTCAACATGAAACAGAGTGGAAAAGATTGAAGGAAACTAACTAAGGAGCCAGTCCTCACTTTCTTTGATCCATCAAAACCAACTAAAATTTCCACAGATGCCTCAAAAAATGGCTTGGGAGCTGTGCTGCTCCAAATGAGTGGAGACAAATGGCAACCTGTAGCATATGCGTCGAGATCAATGACAGAAACTGAGCAGCGCTATGCTCAAATTGAAAAAGAGACTTTGGGCTTGGTGTTTGGTCGTGGAAAGTTTCACGGTTACGTGTACGGATTACCAACCTTTACAGCAGAGACTGATCACAAACCACTCATATCAATCAGGAAAAAGAACCTCAACGACATGTCGCCCAGGATTCAGCGCATGATGCTGGCGTTGCAGCGTTATGACTTTGAGCTGATTTACACGCCAGGTAAATACATTGTGCTGGCAGATGCGTTATCACGTGCACCAGCACCAGGCTGTGGCGTGTTGGTCAGCCCTACATCTGATGATGTTGAAACACATGTGAACATGGTTATTTCCTCTCTCCCATCTTCTGATGTCATGCTGCAGCGTATTGTCCTGGAGACATCTAAAGATTCTCTGCTGCAGAAAGTGTCCCACCATATCCAACATGGTTGGTCAAAAGGAGTCCGCCCAGGGTTTTACTCTGTGCGTGCTGACTTGTGTATGGCAAATGGGCTGGTGCTGAGACAAAACAGGATTGTAATCCCTCAATCCATGCTAAAGGACATGCTTCAGCGTATCCACGAGGGACATCTTGGCGTGGAGAAATGTAAAAGGAGAGCGAGGGAAGCTGTTTATTGGCCGGGCATTAACAATGATATTGAAGAGATGATACAGAAATGTGAAACATGTCTCAAACATCACTACAAACTAACAAAGGAGCCGATGCTGGTTGAAAACCTACCCAAAGCACCCTGGGAAAAGGTAGGCACTGATTTATTTCATCTGGATGGCAAAGACTATCTTCTGGTGATTGACTACTACTCTAATTATCCAGAAGTTGCCCAGCTTTCCACCACAGTCTGTCATCACACACATGAAGGAAATGGGTCTTTATCCTTTTTTAATAATAGGGAAATACAAGCCTGACAGCATGAGGGAGGGAGT
>SSNR01000105.1:6371-46525 GCA_006937965.1 Callopanchax toddi | reverse complement strand
CCGATATAAGTTGTTTGGCCCTTGACCCACGTATTTGATTAGCCAGAATTTTCCCAGTTTTTTTCCCATGCTCATAAAAATCACTTTTACTCCTAATCAATGAAGCTTCAACCTGGTGAGACGACAGAATATTGAACTCTGTCTGTAGCCTCAAACGTTCTTTATATACCGCAGGGGATGGTGATTGTGCATATTGTCTATCTAAATTTAAAATCTGGTCTGAAATGTCCTTTTGTTTCTGTTGCGCAGCTCTTCTTCTAAACGCAGCTAAAGAGATGATTTCACCTCTAAGAAAAGCCTTCATTGCTTCCCAAATTGTTTTGCAAGACATGCCCGGTGTCCTATTTTCACACAAAAATGTTTTAATTTTTGATGAAATATTTAAAACAAATGACTCATCTGTCAGTAGCAACGGATCTAACCTCCAATGCCTCTTCGCCAAATCACAGTCAAGAAGAGCCATTTTAAGAATAAGGGGGGCGTGATCAGAAAGTCTCTGTGTGTTTTTCAAAAATCCGGTGGACATCGTTTACCGTGATGCGCGGCAGGTCTTGAAGAAAACGGGTAAAAAAATCAATTTTGTCCAGTTTGTGTGGGAACAGCGTTGAACCGGAAGGGAGCGACAGCCTCTATCGCAACCAGGAAGTGACCGTGCATAAACCCCATTTCTGCAGCAGAGCTCTCCGCCGCCATGTTTTTTTTTGGTGCCTCTGGTTGATTTACTATGTAAAAATGTTTGTAAGATTTGTGAGAATTCAAATAAAGGTTTTGAAAAAAAAGAAGTGTTTACTACATAAAAAAAAACCTTTGGTGTGTCTTAGGACACCTTTGATGTGTCAAGGTGGCCTATGTGACGTCAGAGCTTTGAAGTGACCACCCATGGTACATTGTTCCCATAAAACAAAGTCTATAGTTTCAGTTACAGTTGCAGAGCTGTTGACTACAGCCACTTTGGTATTCCACTCTTCTACAGGTATTATAGTACATATACTATAATATTTATTCACACAACTGCAGGTAAGTATTTACTCACACATCTACAGTAAGTATTTATACACTCTTCTACAGGTAAGTATTTACTCACACATCTACAGTAAGTATTTATACACTCTTCTACAGGTAAGTATTTATTCACACGTCTACAGGTAAGTATTTACTCACACATCTACAGTAAGTATTTATACACTCTTCTACAGGTAAGTATTTATTCACACAACTGCAGGTAAGTATTTATATACACGTCTACAGTAAGTATTTATACACTCTTCTACAGGTAAGTATTTATTCACACAACTGCAGGTAAGTATTTACTCACACATCTACAGTAAGTATTTATACACTCTTCTGCAGGTAAGTATTTATTCACACATCTACAGTAAGTATTTATACACTCTTCTGCAGGTAAGTATTTATTCACACATCTACAGTAAGTATTTATACACTCTTCTACAGGTAAGTATTTATTCACACATCTACAGGTAAGCGTTTAGTCGCACGTCTTCACAGGTTTCCAGGTCGGCATTCCTTGGCCCCTCTCCAGGACGGCTTTTCATCTTGCGTCCCCAGGGCAACTTTTCTTCACACGTCTCCAGGTCTGCACTTTTGTGCAGGTCTCCAGGTCTGCATTTCTTTGCACTTCTCCAAGTTTGACTTTTTTCGAACGTCTCCAGATCGGCATTTCATCCCACGTCCCCAAGTTGGCATTTCATTCCGCGTCTCCAGGTCGGCATTACTTTGCAAGTCCGCAGGTCGGCATTTCTTAGAACGTTACCAGGTCAGCATTTCTTCGTGCATCCCAAGGTCATCATTTGTTTACAAGTCTCCAGGTCGGTATTCACATGTCTCCAGGTCGGCATTTCTTCGCATGTCTCCAGGTCAGCATTTCTTCGTGCCTCCACAGGTCGGCATTTCTTTGCATGTCCCCAGGTCGACATTTCATTGCGCGTTTCCAGGTCGGATTTTCTTCACATGTCACCAGGTTGGCATTTCATCACAGGTCTCCAGGTTGGCATTTCATCACGTCTCCCAGTCAACTTTGTTTAAATGGTGTTGAGGTCGACATTTCTTATTATGTTTCCAGGTCAACATTTCATTGCGCATCGCCAGGTCGGCATTTCTTCCCAGGTCTCCCGGTCAGCATTTCTTCACATGTCCCCAGGTTTGCATTTCTTCACAGGTCTCCAGGTCGGCATTTCTTATTGCGTTTCCTTGTCAGCATTTCTTTGTTCATCCCAAGCTCATCATTTTTTAACAAGTCTCCAGGTCGTTATTTCTTCACAGGTCTCCAGGTCGGCATTTCTTCGCATGTCTCCAGGTCAGCATTTCTTCACATATCTCCAGGTTGGCGTTCTTTCACAGGTCTCCAGGTCGGCATTCCTTCACAGGTTTCCAGGTCAGCATTTCATCACGTCTCCTAGTCAACTTTTTTCAACGGTGTCCAGGATGGCATTTCTTCGCGCGTTTCCAGGTCGGCATTTCTTTGCGCCTGTTCAGGTCGGCAGTTCTTCACAGGTCTGCAGTTTGACATTTCTACACAGGTGTCTAGGTTGGCATTTCTTTGCATGTCGCCAGGTCAGCATTTCTTCATAGATCTCCAGCTCGGCATTTCATCACGTCTCCCAGTCAACTTTTTTTCAATGGTGTCCAGGTTGGCATTTCTTATCACGTTTCCAGGTCGACATTTCTTTGAGTGTCTCCAGGTCGGCATGTCTTAACATGTCTCCAGGTCAGCATTTCTTCACAGGTCTCCAGGTTGGCATTCCTTCGAAGGTCTCCAGGTCGGCATTTCTTCATGTCTCCCAGTCAACTTTTTTCATCGGTGTCCAGGTCAGCATTTCTTTGAGCATCTCCAAGTCAGCATTTTTTCACATGTCTCCAGGTCAGCATTTCTCCACAGGTCGGCATTTCTTTGTATGTCCCCAGGTCTTCAGACAGAGACGGTATGTTGAGGTGAGTGCTTTATTAAGATGAAAATTCAAACATTTGATTAATATTTAATAATTAAAGTTTGTGTGCAATACTAACCATTTACATTTCCAGGCCCCCTTTGATGAATCGTCACCTTAACGTGGTGAAGGGGTTTGCGTACCCCCGTGATCCTGGGGCCTGTGATGTCTGGGGCATCCACTCCTGGTGGGTTCTCCCATGATGACTTGGCCTCAGGGGAGGGGTCAGACTAAGAGCGATTCAAATACCTTTATGCAGGAGAACCAGGGGGAGACCAGTTCCTGGAAAAGGGAGACTGAGGCAGCGTCCTAGAGCCAGGCCTGACTGGGGTCAGAGTCTAAACCTTCATCTTCAGAACCACTAAAGGAATGAAGATGGGAAGCTTGAAAAGCAAAACAAAGTAAGGAAGTTTATTGCTAAATAATATAAAGTTGTGTTTGAATTCAATTCATCAAACTTCTTGACATCACATTGGCTGCAGTCTTTTTAAGAACATGTGTCTGTTTGTTTTTTTCAGGGCGTGTTTTCTTGGAACGATCAGACGGTAAATATCAAGCCATCCTGGAAGCATCTCCTCTGAAGACTCCTGCTCCCAGAGGCCAGACCAGAGACGATCAGGTCAGGAGAAGAACAGGAAACAGCTCCGCTGACGTGGTGATGAAGCTCCTACTCATTCACTCATGCTGTTGTGACAGACGAGAAATTTTGTGATGCTGAAAATTCCAGCAGTTTTACTAGGAGTTTGGTTTAGTTTCCTCCTAACTGGCTCTGATTCACATCGACTTGTTTAGTGTGAGATCTGTGTTTGCACATGATTTTAATTGAAGTGCACATTGTTGGGTTTGTGTCAGGATTTTGAATTGAAATCTAGAACCTGACTTTAAAAAGACAACATGTGAACAATTAGATAACAGATCCAAACAGAACATCACTACTTTTTACTGACTCACTAACTAGAAGCAGTTGTGTCAGTCAGAACCAGAAGCCACATTTACCCTCTGCATCTGAAAGATGGTCTCTGTCACTGCCCGATCTGTGACGGAAACCCGATCGGTTCGGCGCATGTGCAAAATGAGTCTACATCCGCTGAAGCTTTTTACGGTAATTACGGGTCAGAGTATCAGTTAAGATTAGGGATGTCCCGATCAGGTTTTTTTGCCCTCGAGTCCGAGTCTGAGTCATTAGATTTTGAAGATCTGCCGATCCCGAGTCCCGATCTGATCTTTTTAATATGTTGTTGTGATCAACTTTATAAAGCCTCCATAGACATACTCACACTTTCTGCTTCAAGCTGCTTCTGCGTTCTACTTTGCCGAAGTTTAACTAATAAAAACAAACAAGTAACAAAATGATGTCATGCTGCAGACATAAATCCATCCATCTGTATAATCTATCATATCCATATATGTTTAAATACTTAAACATAATTCTCTGTGCACAAAATTAGTTTGTGGTTGAAGTAACTTTTTGAGGAAAATCTTTTTTTCCTACAGCTGTTCAGGTGCAGAAATGTCAACATTATTTTAACACTCTGCTCCATTTTTTGCCCAGAAAGAACAAACTTGTTTACTGACAATGACCCGGATCATTTCTTAAGTCATCAGCTTCTCCTTCACTCCTCCTGCTTTATCCTCTGACTGCAGCAGCTCTGAACAACTTCTTAGACTATTTGGAGAAATCCGTCAGTGTTTGGTGCGTTTTGGAGCAACATTTAATCAGGAAGCTCCTCCTCAGAAAGCGCTTTTTAAAAATCTTAACATCGCTCAATTTATTTCCCGACGGAGGGCGGGTGTTGTGACGTGGTGTACCTGCAGCACTCAGCAGAATCTCCTCCTGAGGCTGGAGGGAGACGCGGCGTAGGGGGAACGAGTTAGCGCGGGGATGACTCGCTCCACGCCGGCCTCGCCTCCTCCAGACTGAGTACTCCTCTCGGTGCTTGGCTGCTTTCCGTTCAAGGGGAGGACGAGTCTCGGCAGGTGTGTAGTGAGCAGCGAACCCGGTCGCTGCTCCATAAGCTCATGTGTCTCCCGGTCCCGGCCCCTCCCTCCTCCTGGACCGGCGGAAACTGATTCAAACTCTGATTATGGTTAATATAAGTGCACAAANTCTACAGGTAAGTATTTACTCACACATCTACAGTAAGTATTTATACACTCTTCTACAGGTAAGTATTTATTCACACAACTGCAGGTAAGTATTTACTCACACATCTACAGTAAGTATTTATGCACTCTTCTACAGGTAAGTATTTATTCACACAACTGCAGGTAAGTATTTATATACACGTCTACAGGTAAGTATTTACTCACACATCTACAGTAAGTATTTATACACTCTTCTACAGGTAAGTATTTATTCACACATCTACAGGTAAGCGTTTAGTCGCACGTCTTCACAGGTTTCCAGGTAGGCATTCCTAGGCCCCTTCTCCAGGACGGCTTTTCATCTTGCGTCTCCAGGGCAACTTTTCTTCACACATCTCCAGGTCTGCACTTTTGCGCAGGTCTCCAGGTCTGAATTTCTTTGCACTTTTCCAAGTTTGAATTTTTTCGAACGTCTCCAGATCGGCATTTCATCCCACGTCCCAAGTTGGCGTTTCATTCCGCATTTCCAGGTCGGCATTACTTTGCACGTCCGCAGGTCGACATTTCTTAGAACGTTACCAGGTCAGCATTTCTTCGTGCATCCCAAGGTCATCATTTGTTTACAAGTCTCCAGGTCGGCATTTCTTCACATGTCTCCAGGTCAGCATTTCTTCGTGCCTCCACAGGTCGGCATTTCTTTGCATGTCCCCAGGTTGACATTTCACTGCGCATTTCCAGGTCGGCATTTCTTCACAGGTCTCCAGGTCGGCATTTCATCACAGGTCTCCCAGTCAACTTTTATTCAATGGTGTCCAGGTTGGGATTACTTATACACTCTGGGCTGTTCCAGAGCCCTCCTCAAAGTCTGAGTCCTGTTCCAGAGCCCTCCTCAAAGTCAGGTCCAGGTCGGCATTCCTTCATAGGTCTCTAGGTCAGCATTCCTTCAAAGGTCTCCAGGTCAGCACTTCATCACATCTTCCAGTCAACTTTTTTTCAACGGTGTCCAGGATGGCATTTCTTATTGCGTTTCCTTGTCAACATTTCATTTTGCGTCTCCAAGTTGGCATTTCTTCCCAGGACTCCAGGTCAGCATTCCTTCAAAGGTCTCCAGGTTGACATTTCATACGACGTCCCCAGGTCGACTTTTCTTTGTGCCTCCACAGTTCGGCATTTCTTTTCGCATCCCCAAGTCGGCATTTCATTCCGCGTCTCCAGGTCAGCATTTCTTCAAAGGTTTCCATGTCAGCATTTCTTCACAGGTCTCCAGGTCGACATTACTTTGCGTGTCCGCAGGCCGGCATTTCTTAGCACGTTACCAGGTTGGCATTTCTTTGCGCGCCCCCAGGTCAGCTTTTCATTCTTCATCTCCAGGTTGGCATATCTTCCCAGATCTCCAGGTTGGCATATCTTCCCAGATCTCCAGGTCAGCATTTCGTCACATGTCTCCAGGTTGGCATTTCTTCACAGGTCTCCAGGTCGGCATTTCTTAGCACGTTACCAGGTCAGCATTTCTTTGTTCATCCCAAGCTCATCATTTTTTAAACAAGTCTCCAGGTCGTTATTTCTTCACAGGTCCCCAGGTCGGCATTTCTTTGCATGTCCCCAGGTAGACATTTCATTGCGCGTTTCCAGGTCGGCATTTCTTCACAGGTCAGCATTTCATCACAGGTCTCCAGGTCGGCATTTCATCACATCTCCCAGTCAACTTTTATTCAACGGTCTCCATGATGGCATTTCTTAGTGCGTCCCCAGGTCAGCATTTCATTGCACGTTTCCAGTTTGGAATTTCTTCACAGGTCTTCAGGTCAGCATTTCATCACAGGTCTCCAGGTTGGCATTTCATCACGTTTCCCAGTCAACTTTGTTTAAATGGTGTCGAAGTCGGCATTTCTTATTGCGTTTCCAGGTCAACATTTCATTGTGCATCGCCAGGTCGGCATTTCTTCCCAGGCCTCCCGGTCAGCATTTCTTCACATGTCTCCAGGTTTGCATTTCTTCACAGGTCTCCAGGTTGGCATTTCTTATTGCGTTTCCTTGTCAGCATTTCTTTGTTCATCCCAAGCTCATCATTTTTTAACAAGTCTCCAGGTCGTTATTTCTTCACAGGTCTCCAGGTCGGCATTTCGTCGCATGTCTCCAGGTCGGCATTTCATTGCACGTTTCCAGGTTGGCATTTCTTCACAGGTCTCCAGGTCAGCATTTCATCACCTCTCCCTGTCAACTTTTTTCAATGGTGTTCAGGTCAACATTTCATTGNATGTCCCCAGGTCTTCAGACAGAGACGGTATGTTGAGGTGAGTGCTTTATTAAGATGAAAATTCAAACATTTGATTAATATTTAATAATTAAAGTTTGTGTGCAATACTAACCATTTACATTTCCAGGCCCCCTTTGATGAATCGTCACCTTAACGTGGTGAAGGGGTTTGCGTACCCCCGTGATCCTGGGGCCTGTGATGTCTGGGGCATCCACTCCTGGTGGGTTCTCCCATGATGACTTGGCCTCAGGGGAGGGGTCAGACTAAGAGCGATTCAAATACCTTTATGCAGGAGAACCAGGGGGAGACCAGTTCCTGGAAAAGGGAGACTGAGGCAGCGTCCTAGAGCCAGGCCTGACTGGGGTCAGAGTCTAAACCTTCATCTTCAGAACCACTAAAGGAATGAAGATGGGAAGCTTGAAAAGCAAAACAAAGTAAGGAAGTTTATTGCTAAATAATATAAAGTTGTGTTTGAATTCAATTCATCAAACTTCTTGACATCACATTGGCTGCAGTCTTTTTAAGAACATGTGTCTGTTTGTTTTTTTCAGGGCGTGTTTTCTTGGAACGATCAGACGGTAAATATCAAGCCATCCTGGAAGCATCTCCTCTGAAGACTCCTGCTCCCAGAGGCCAGACCAGAGACGATCAGGTCAGGAGAAGAACAGGAAACAGCTCCGCTGACGTGGTGATGAAGCTCCTACTCATTCACTCATGCTGTTGTGACAGACGAGAAATTTTGTGATGCTGAAAATTCCAGCAGTTTTACTAGGAGTTTGGTTTAGTTTCCTCCTAACTGGCTCTGATTCACATCGACTTGTTTAGTGTGAGATCTGTGTTTGCACATGATTTTAATTGAAGTGCACATTGTTGGGTTTGTGTCAGGATTTTGAATTGAAATCTAGAACCTGACTTTAAAAAGACAACATGTGAACAATTAGATAACAGATCCAAACAGAACATCACTACTTTTTACTGACTCACTAACTAGAAGCAGTTGTGTCAGTCAGAACCAGAAGCCACATTTACCCTCTGCATCTGAAAGATGGTCTCTGTCACTGCCCGATCTGTGACGGAAACCCGATCGGTTCGGCGCATGTGCAAAATGAGTCTACATCCGCTGAAGCTTTTTACGGTAATTACGGGTCAGAGTATCAGTTAAGATTAGGGATGTCCCGATCAGGTTTTTTTGCCCTCGAGTCCGAGTCTGAGTCATTAGATTTTGAAGATCTGCCGATCCCGAGTCCCGATCTGATCTTTTTAATATGTTGTTGTGATCAACTTTATAAAGCCTCCATAGACATACTCACACTTTCTGCTTCAAGCTGCTTCTGCGTTCTACTTTGCCGAAGTTTAACTAATAAAAACAAACAAGTAACAAAATGATGTCATGCTGCAGACATAAATCCATCCATCTGTATAATCTATCATATCCATATATGTTTAAATACTTAAACATAATTCTCTGTGCACAAAATTAGTTTGTGGTTGAAGTAACTTTTTGAGGAAAATCTTTTTTTCCTACAGCTGTTCAGGTGCAGAAATGTCAACATTATTTTAACACTCTGCTCCATTTTTTGCCCAGAAAGAACAAACTTGTTTACTGACAATGACCCGGATCATTTCTTAAGTCATCAGCTTCTCCTTCACTCCTCCTGCTTTATCCTCTGACTGCAGCAGCTCTGAACAACTTCTTAGACTATTTGGAGAAATCCGTCAGTGTTTGGTGCGTTTTGGAGCAACATTTAATCAGGAAGCTCCTCCTCAGAAAGCGCTTTTTAAAAATCTTAACATCGCTCAATTTATTTCCCGACGGAGGGCGGGTGTTGTGACGTGGTGTACCTGCAGCACTCAGCAGAATCTCCTCCTGAGGCTGGAGGGAGACGCGGCGTAGGGGGAACGAGTTAGCGCGGGGATGACTCGCTCCACGCCGGCCTCGCCTCCTCCAGACTGAGTACTCCTCTCGGTGCTTGGCTGCTTTCCGTTCAAGGGGAGGACGAGTCTCGGCAGGTGTGTAGTGAGCAGCGAACCCGGTCGCTGCTCCATAAGCTCATGTGTCTCCCGGTCCCGGCCCCTCCCTCCTCCTGGACCGGCGGAAACTGATTCAAACTCTGATTATGGTTAATATAAGTGCACAAATATAGACTATATATAAATCCCATGTGCTTTAGATTGTTTAACGTATATTTAAAAACCCAAACTTCCTTCTGACGGCGTAGCGGCTTTTATTTTGGCGGGGCGGTGCGCATGTAGAGGAAACCCGAGTCAAAATCGGGAGGTGACGTCCGATTCCGATCGAGTCCAAAATCACGTGATCGGGGCCGATTTCCGATCACGTGATCAGATCGGGACATCCCTAGTTAAGATTTAACAGTAATAAGTATTTATTAAAAAGTTTACAATAATGACAAAGTTTCATACAATGTCGAAGAAAATAAAGAATAAAAAGGGAGTTATGGATCAGGACGGCCCAGTCCTTACTGCGCATGCACAAAGTCGGACGTTATAGATCAGGTCTACCCGATCGGTTCTGCGCATGTGCAGAACGCATGAATTATTTTACGGTAGTTACGGTTCAGAGTATCTTTTAAGGTGTTAACAAGTATATATTAAATCTATATTCATACATAATGTATTAATAATAATAATAATAATACCTTTATTAACCAGGCAAAACAGATTAAGAACAAATTTTTTATTTACAGATGGCAAAGGACAATGTCTTTTGAGGGGGAAAGGAAAGGGGCTACAATATAAAAACAATTTAAAATAAAATGAATTAGAAACATTTTAAAAATAGTAAAAAGTTACATTTACAAAAATCATGAACACACACAAAAGCAATTTTATAAACACAAGATCAGAAGAGCAGCCATAAATAATGAGGTGTCAGTCTAAGTGACGGCAGCAGGTTCTGTGATCCCAGCTTGAAAAGCTGCCTTTGAGATTGACGTGTCCAGTTTTTGGGTTTTCTGCAGGTCATTCCAGTCTCTGGCAGCAGCAGACTGAAAGGACAACAATCCTGATGCAGAAGCAGTTTTAGGAGCTGGTAACAAAATCAGGTCTGCAGCAGTAGCGTAGCCAGAAATAGATTTTCGGCCGGGCCTAATAAAAAATGGGTGGGCCCAAAAATGTAATAGAAAATCAGTGTATTTGTAAATGTCACTTTTGTTTAAGCAGATCTGTGTCTATACAGTGATTCCTCGTTTATTCTGGGAGTTACGTTCTAAAAATAACCCGCAATTGCGGTGAAATCCGCCAGTATCAGTTTTATATTTTTACAATAATTCCAGAAGTTTTAAGCCTGTAAAACTCCTCACTACACTTTATACACTTCTCTCAGACAGGCGTTAACATGATCACACTGATCTCGTTTAAACACAACCTGACCGTCAGAACGGCTGAATAAATCACTTCATTGATGTTTCTGATCGCGTCTGACGGACACCTGCTCGTTGCGGTAAAAAACAACAACACACAGCTGATGCTGAGAGAAGTGATCTGAGAGCTGCTCTGTGTTTATCACTAGAGGTCTCAATTTCAGCCTGAGCCATCAGGTCAAATACGTTCATTATTTCAGGTCAGAGAGAGAGAGAGGGAAAAGAGAGAAGTGGAGAGCGCATTGGAGACATCATGCTGCTCCATGGTTCTGATTCTGCAGTCTGTCAATCAGTTAAAACATCTTTTCTACCTGTAAAAGTCTAGATTGTCATTCCCACCTTGCTGCAGAAAAGAAGCTCGTAAAGGGAAGGGAGCATGAGGGCGCTACTCATCCAGACTCTTGGCCAGCGCACAAAAGGGAGTCAGGACGCATGAACACTGCGCTCCGCTCCATGGAGGAGATCGTCAGGATGCATGAACACTGCGCTGTAAAAAAAAGTTTAAATCGCTTGGGGGCGGAGCATGACCGCGTGAATACGTGTTTCTGAATAGCTCGTCGAATTCCTGGTTAAAAATGCTATTAAGTGCTTAAAATCGGATCAAACTCACAGCTACGGAGATGCTCTTTTGAAACTATTGAGCACTCTTTTTGAGCCTACTGACAATGGTTAAGCCTAAGATTAAGAAGACCGATGCGACTAATGCAGGCCTGGAAACCTCCTCCGACTTACCTGAGACGAGCTCACCGCCCGCGTCGGGGAAGGATGAACATGAGCCCTCCAACTCAATGGTGCTGGCTGCCATAACCGCCCTTCGGGCAGAAGTAAACTCCATCAAGGCTGATGTATGTGTCACGGTGGACTCTCGTATATCGGAGATTTTGACTACTATAAGAGGTGAGATTTCAGCCCTAAATACTAATGTCCAGACGTCAATCTCCGATATAAAGAAGGATTTAGTCAAGCATGACATTATTTTGAATGAGCTACAGGACAGTGCTTCTAATCACTCTGACACCATTACTACTCTCGAAGCGACGGTGAAGCGCCTGTCTACAGAGCTCAAACAAATGGAGGGTAGATGTGAGGATCTTGAGGCGCATTCCAGAAGAAACATTATAAGAATCACGGGGATACCTGAAAACACAGAGGGACCCAGAGTGACTGAGTTTGTTTCACAGCTTCTTGCCGAGGTGCTACCCCTCGGGGAGCGACCTATTATTGACCGAGCCCACAGAGTGAATCGCCAGAGGCCGAAGCTGGGGGATCCCCCACGACCAATTATTCTGAGGGTGCATTATTATCAGGTCCGCGAAGAGATTCTACGGAAAGCTGTGGAGAAGAGCAATATAATGTTTAAAGGATCCAAAATAAACATATTTCCAGACTTTTCTCCCTCTGTTGCTAAACGAAGAGCTGCCTTTACCAAGGTCAGAGAGATTCTACGTGGAATATCTGGTGTCAGATACGGGCTGGTATACCCAGCAAAGCTGATGGTGTCACATGGGAATGTAAGGAAGGCTTTCACCGATCCCAAAGAGGCCATGAGTTACACGGAGGAGCTTCTGGCACACCCACCATGAACTGCTGATAAGAAGAGTATAATGTAAAGACTGTTTCATAAGATATTGATGGTAGATTGTGAGCTTTTTTCCTTTCCTCATTTATTTATTTATTTTTTCTCGTCACTCTTAAATGTTCTGTTTGATAAGCACGGATATTATTATGGGCGAGTTATTTAGATAGAAGGTTACAGTTACTAGGTTAACAGAGGTTAACAGTAACAGTCCAAGGAAGCATACACATTTTTTTGTTGTTGTTGTTACTTTTTTTTTTTTTTTTGAGCGCTTCCCATAGTCTATTTGAGCCGTACACATTTTTTCTTTTTCTTTTGGGGTCAGTACGGCTAGATCATGTTCATTATTTGTATAACATTATGTTTGTTTATGGGGGGGGGGGGGGGGGGGTTGTAGGAAGAGACCTGTTTGTCCCATGCTTCATTATCCTGCTAATTTAAAAATAGAGAGACCATTAATAAGTTTTTTTTTTGTTTTTTTTTTACTCTTGTCTTCTTGATATAATCTTCAAATAATAATGTACACTTAAAGAGAGATATGAGTTTAAATCTTATTAGTTGGAATGTGCGAGGTTTAAACAATCCAGTTAAAAGAGGTAAAGTTTTTTCTCATCTTAAATCTTTAGGTCCAGACATCACATTTTTACAAGAGACCCATTTAAAAGATAAACTTCATATAAGACTGAAATGTAGATGGGTTGGATCAGTATATCATTCATCTTTTCCAGCTAAGGCTAGAGGTACGGCAATTATGATAAAAAAGGGTATACCCTTTGTCCACAAAAGAACAATATCTGATAGAAATGGACGGTATTTGATTGTGATTGGGGAAATGTTTTCTAGGTCCTTTACGTTTTTGAATATTTATGCTCTGAATACGGACTGCCCATCCTTTTTTAAAAAGGTGATGGCACTTATACCAGATATGTCCCAAACAAATCTTGTTATTGGTGGGGACTTCAATTGTGTGTTTGATCCCTACCTTGTCTGATGTCTGGAGAATTACAAATCCTTCTGGTAGAGACTACTCCTTTTTCTCATCAAGACATAACTCTTACACTAGAATTGATTATTTTCTTTTGGATACTAAGTTAATGCCTTATGTTATCAACACTAAATATCACAATATTGTAATTTCAGATCACTGTCCTGTTACTTGTACTTTAAAAATTCAAAATATGACTAAATCGCAACAAAATTGGAGACTTAACCCACTGTTACTGAGTGACAGAGATTTTTGTGATTATCTAAAGGAACATATTGCTTTATATTTTGAGGTTAATGATAATTCAGAAACTACTCCTGCCATACTCTGGGAAGCCTTTAAAGCTTATATAAGAGGTGCTGTTATCTCGTTTGAAGCAACTAAAAGAAAGAAAAATAGGGCTAAACTTCTTGAACTGAATAAACAAATCGAGGATCTGGATAAAATGAATGCTCAAGCTCCATCTGCTGAGTTGCATAAAAAAATTTTATCTTTAAAATATGAATATAATAATATACTTTCTGTAAAAATAAGTAAGGCGTTTTTATATACCAGGCAGAAATATTTTGAATTTAATGATAAATCACATAAGCTTTTGGCTAGGCAACTCAGAAAACAAGAACATGATCGTACGGTGCATAAAATCACATCTGACCAGGGTGAGATTTTTACCAACGCCAAAGATATAAATAATCAATTTTTAAAATTTTATCAAAACTTATATACACCAAAAAATACTATAAACTTTGACGCCATGAAGGAATTTTTAGATAAATGCACATTTCCACAGTTAGGGGAGGAAGAATTAGCTCGATTAAACTCAGGAATAACTATTGAAGAAATTAAAAGGGCAATCGCATCAACTAAAAATAACAAAGCTCCTGGGCCAGATGGCATTCCTAGTGAATTTTATAAAAAATTTGATGAAATTCTGAATCCATACCTTCATAAGACATTTTCTCAAGCATTAATTGATAAGGCCCTTCCTCCAACACTTACAGAGGCAGTCATCACAGTAATTCATAAAAAAGATAAAAATGCAGAAAAAGTGGGCTCATATCGGCCTATATCTTTGTTAAACGTAGACGGGAAACTTTATTCAAAAATACTTGCCGGACGTCTGAGCCCTGTTTTATCTAAACTAGTACACTCAGATCAAACTGGTTTTGTACCACAGAGAAATTCATTTTTTAATCTTAGACGATTGTTTAATATTATTTATTCTAGATCTAAAGAAGACTTAGCGGTTATAGCTCTGGATGCTGAAAAGGCATTTGATCAAGTTGAGTGGCCTTATCTATTTGAGACTTTGGAAAGATTTGAATTGGGACACAACTTTATTTCAATGGTCAAATTGCTTTATGTTAACCCTAAGGCATGTGTCCTTACAAACCAACTCTTATCGTCGTCGTTTAATTTATATAGAGGTACAAGACAAGGGTGTCCTCTTTCTCCTTTAATTTTTGCACTAGTAATAGAACCCCTTGCGGAAAGCATTAGGGAAGATCCAATGATTTTTGGGTATAATACGAACAAAACTAAGAATAAAATTTCTCTTTATGCAGATGATATTTACTCGGCCGGAAATCTCAATCCCCATCTTATTAAGCAAAATTAAAATATTTGGATCATTCTCAGGATATAGAATAAATTTGAATAAGAGTGAATTAATGCCGGTGCATGTTAATAATTCTTTATGGTTACAAGACCTTCCATTCAATATTGCACAGGAAAAAATTGTATATTTAGGTATTCAGGTGTCAAAGTGTTATTCATCCTTATTTAAATCTAATTTTCTTCCTCTTTTATCTAAACTTTAGTCAAGCATCCAGTTCTGGAACACGCTACCTATATCATTAATTGGTAAAGTTAATGCTATAAAAATGATCTTTTTACCACAGTTACTATACTTAATGCAGAATCTTCCAGTTTTCCTTCCAAAATCATACTTTAAAAAATTAAATTCAATCATAATACCTTTTTTATGGGGTTATAAGGTACATAGGATTGCAAAAAAACACCTCTGTAAGTTTAAAAGTGAGGGAGGTCTGGCACTTCCAGACTTCCTGACATATTACTGGGCATCACATATCAAATTTATGACATATTGGTTGACTGGGACTGACGATCCCCCTGCATGGCTGCAATTAGAACGTGATGCATGTGAGCCCTATTGTTTAGGAGCTATACTGTTATCTCCCCAGATCATTGACAAATCTTTATATAATGGTAACGTAGTAATCCATAATACTATACGCATTCTAAAACAGATCAGATTACATTTTAAGTTGAAGTCTTTATCTCTTATTATTCCAATTGCAGATAACCCATCTTTTAAGCCATCCATGTTGGATAGTAGATTTAGATTTTGGAGACAAATGGGTATATGTACTATTAGTGATTTATATCTGGAAGGTGTTTTTACTTCATTCAGGCAGTTACAAGAGAAATACAAGCTCCCAGGGAGGGACTTCTTTAGGTATTTACAGATTAGAGATTATGTTAAAAAATATGTGCAAAATTTTGAGTTTTTTAATGATTCCTTTCTTGATAAATGCCTCTAACTTTTACCTTGTACTGAGAAATTAATTTCTCGTATCTATGAAATCTTGATGTCAATGAATTTAGTAGATTCATCTTCTGTGAAATCTAAATGGGAGAAAGAGTTGGGTCTAACAGTCACTGATGTCCAGTGAGAACTAGGCTTGGAAAATGTTCATAAATGCTCACATGTTGCTAGACACAGCCTGATTCAGTTCAAAATATTACATCGTCTACACTTTTCTAGGGAAAGACTGCATAGGATCTACCCTGATGTCTCCCCTGTTTGCCTGAAATGCTCTCTGACTGAAGACGCCCGAGCCCACAGCTTTGTTTTATGCTCTAAGGTTCAAAATTACTGCTTCGAGATTTTTGATTTATTATCTCAAATCATCCATGTTCAGGTGAAACCAGACCCTCTAACAATTATCTTGGGAAACTCTGATGTTATTATAAGATTAGGTAGGGCAAAACAGTGTTTTATTTCCTATTGTATTATCATTGCAAAGAAACTTCTCCTTAATCATTGGAAGAAAGAGGATGCTCCCCCCTCGAAACGTTGGTTTAATGATCTTATAAATACATTGCATCTTGAAAGAATTCGATATACTCTGTCTGATAAACTTTCCTCATTTCATGAAATTTGGGCACCTCTCGCTATATTTTTACAGAAGTAGCTAGTGATTAATGGCTTCTCATGGTGTATTATTTACAATGAGGCATGGTGGGTAGTTGGGACTTGGTGGGGTTGTTTGTGGGAGGTCATTGGATGTGTTCATTTGGGTAATTATGTTTTATTTTAAATTTCTTGCTTGTTATTATTTTATGTTTTTTATTTTGGTTGTTTTGTATATATATATATATATATATAAAAAGTTTAAATCATGCAAATTTGCACAAAACATTCCGCGAAAGTACAAGGCTGCAAAATGTGAACTGCAAAAGAGAGGAACCACTGTCAGAAACCGACAGAAAGATCTTTGAACAAAACATCTAAATTCCAAAGCACATTAACCTGTAACACAGGACAGGTCCTCCACTTTTTGTTTTTTAAAACATTTTGAAATGAAGATTTGTTTTGCCATTTCTTAAATGCTTTGACACTACAAGTTACAGCAGCATACGCACAGCTGCGCTGTTACCGTAGCTCGTCTGGAGAGTTCCAAAATTATTCAGATTAGCTAATGAGACCAAGACTTACAAATGATGTCATAGTTATGAAATCACCACAACACATTCATGCTGTTGATGTCAAATTGACTCTGTTCTATTTCATTTCATGATTACTTAAATGAAATCCCTCAAAAATAAAACAATTATATATAATTTTGTTGAGGAAGCCATTTGATTGGGTGGGCCCAGGTACACAGTGGGTGGGCCCAGGCCCACCCGTAGCCACGCCCCTGGTCTGCAGATCGAGTGTTGTCTGCAGGGGATGAAAAATGCAACAGCTGCTGCAAGTAGGGAGGAGACAAACCGAGGAGAGTTTTGTAAATCAGGATCAACCAGTGGATTTTGCGACGGGTGAACAATGACGGCCAGTTAAGAGAAGAATACAGAGAACAGTGGTGAGTTTTAAAAGGAGCGTTTGTAACAAACCGGATGGCAGAGTGGTAAAGAACATCAACTTCTGGATGCTGATCTGTAAATGACATCACCGTAATCAGACACTGGGAGAATGGTCATCTGCACCAATGTTTTCCTTACAGATGAAATGAAAGAGGAACGCATTCTGTAGAGGAAGCTGATTTTAGATTTAATCTTAGTCTGCAAACTGTTGATGTGCTTTGAAAAAGACAGAGTATTGTCTAACCAGATTCCAGGTATTTCTACTCAGTGACCTGCTCTAGAGGTGTTCCATCCAGGGTGCAGATACTTGGTGAATTAGACGGTGCATGACCTTCTTTACCAAACCACATGACTTTAGTTTTAGATTTGTTTAACTGAAGATGCAAACTGGAAAGGGCCTTTTGTATCCTGTTGAAACGAAGCTGAAGTTGTTGAGAAACTATAGCAGGAGAGGGGCCAACAGAAGAGAGGATGGTGTCATCTGCATAGAATGAATCTACAACAGCATTTGCTATATTATTAATGTAAATGGAGAAAAGGGTTGGGCCAAGTACTGACCCCTGTGGAACACCGTTGGTAACTGGGAGTGGATGAGAACGGAGTTGTTCTGACTTTACACAAACATTAAAATGTTTATACACGTAGGTATCCATTGTTTAAATGGTCCGCGCAGTCGAGAAAGAGGCAAAGCTGTTGATAAAAGCTAAAGGCTAACTGGGAGCTAACCGTCTCATTCAAAAGACTGGAATGTCGCTAAATTGGCGAAAAGAGGAAGTGACGTAGTCTTTGCGCATGCGCAGAACCGATCGTGCTTCCGGTTACGGATCGGACAGTGACAGTCTCTGCAGAACGCAGTAAGAGTCTCCTCAGGACGCCTTTAGTTACTGCCCCCTGGAGACAGGTGGACAGTGAAGAGACTGGCAAGACCCGACCTGACAGATGAACAACCACACCAGTGTTGTCTGTAACGCGCTACTTAGTAATGCGTTACTCTAAAATGACGTCATTTTTCAATAACGAGTAATCTAACGCGTTACTATTTTCAATCCAGTAATCTGATTAAAGTTATTTTTTTCGAGCCACTGTGCATTACTTTGCGTTAGTGTCTTTGTCCATTTCCTTAGTAAAAATATTTATTTTCTTCCTGCATCTCTGTGAGCAGGTCATGTCATGTCATGTTCCCAGCATGAGGTGAAGTCACGTTTTCAACACGTGCACAGCTGGGAGTCGTTCCAGCTGGAGGAGGAGTCACGTAACCTGTGATAATGTAGCCTATTTACCTGAATATCCGGGCATTATTTTTGTAAACTCCTCTGATACAACATGTTCGTTTTATCTTCGGGGTCTAGACTTTATTGAGGAGTGTGAGGCTGAAATGGAGAACCCATCCGAGGAGGAACAGCTGACTGGAGGCAGCTGTCTGACAGCTGAGCAGACTGGCACTAGCAGCCTGAATGTAGCCGTAGCTCCAAACAGCTGGACTGAAGCAGTGCCAACTAAAGAGACGTTTTAATGCATCCTTCAGACAAACGCAGCAGTCAGTTAACAAAGCAGCAGCAGAAACACAAGCTGATGTTAGCTCCTCATGGTCCTAAAACCCTCCACTTCAAACGAACTAACAGGTGAGTCTAAAGAACAGATCTGATGAGAGGAGCTAGATTATTATTGTTATGCCTTTGTCATGGTTTAACCAGACCCTGGAGCCACACAACTGAGGACACAGTAAGGTAAGTAAAAAGTATTTTATTAAAAGGTTTTGTGCTGGATCTGCTGAGTACTGGAGCCAGTAGGGAGCTTAAAGAGAGGAGAAGATGGTAAACGGTATAATGATATTGCAATGGTAGAAGAAGAAGGGAGCTTACTGTGTCCAGGAGGCGACAGAGCTTGGGAGGGTACTGGTTCAGGGTAGGTGACTGGCTGGAGGTAGGCTGATGAATAACTGGGTGTAGAGAGTCCAGAGGAACGAGGAGTGATGAGTCTGGAGGAGTGAGGACGGCAGCTGTGGAGATGAACTGAAGGAGGTAGAAATAGATGATGAGCACATGAAGATACAACAGAAAATATAATTATGAGACCTGTGTACCACAGAAGTTGTGGAACGAACTGGCGCCGTCCAGATGAAGCTCCACTCCTCTTATGCTCCTGTGCTGATGAGTGGATGATGGGTAGCTGCTGGTGATGAGACTGATTGAGTGGTGATGGTGATGAACGTTGGAGGAGGGGAGTGAGGACCTGACAGCCTTAAAGTGTTTAATTTTAAATGGAGTTGTGCATTTTACTATACTTTAAATTCAAATATTCTTTTTGATTTTTTTTTAATAAATAAATCTTTCTAAAAGATGAGATTTAGTTGTCAAACAAAACTTTTCCCAAAAAGTATATTTTGAAAAAGGGGGTCAGGTAGGGTTAGGGTTGACCTGAATGTCAGGTAAATACTGTAAAAACCAAGCTGCAGCAACGCAAACAGAAAAACTATGGAGGAGAGAGATGATCGTTTTCTATCTGGAATAAATACAGTCAGAATTTAGAGTTTGTGTCAGAGATGATATCATTAAGGTTTGTTCTAATGTTCATTAAAATATTCTAATGTTCATAAAACATGTTAAAATGCCATAAAAGTGTTAAATGTCAGGTCAAGAAAGACTGTCTTTAATTTATATTTCATAAAAACAAGTATTTTTTTTCCAGGAAATAGTTTTTAAGTTCAACTTTAATGTCAGGAGATCCATTTTGTTGACTTGCTGTTAAAATTCACTTCTAATAAAGAGTTTTAGTAAGGCTAAGTTACTTTTTAAGGGAGCAATCAGTAATCAGTAGTCAGATTACTTTTTCAATGTAACTGTGGCAACACTGATTATTGGAGAGAGGAAGGAAATGAAATCCTGACAGGAAAACCAACGTTCCCAGTTAGAACCAGAGAGGAATATTCCTGTACATCTGCTGCTGATTGGGTCAAGTCAGAATCCTCTGAGAATTCAATTCTTTTGATTTTGTCCATAAATGATTTTACTGATCAAATTAAAAGAATATTAATTAGATTTGCTCTGATCAGAGGCTCTAAGGAATTAAATATAATGGTTTAACCAACCGGACCAATCAGAAAATCAGGACCAAATATGAGAAATGTCTCCAGTTTTATTTATGAGTCCTGATGGTTTTAATAAGTCACATGCTATTTTGATCTGGTTGGGAATGGATTCAAGTTTTCAAAGATGCCAGTTCCTATATGTGATGCTGAGAATCATGTGAGGTAAAAAAAAAAAAAACAGAGTTCTGATTAAATGAGATGATTTTTCCATTAGATCAGAGTCAACAGGTCAGGCTATACATTTATTTTAAAAAATAAAATCAAAGAACTGTTTCAAAAACTAAATTCCTCATTGTTCTAGTCTAGTGAGTCGTCAAACACAGTATTACCAACAATGGCTCAACAAACCTCTGACCAGACAATCAGAGACAGAACCCAGGAGGTCTGCATGGATCCTGAAAAACTTCAAAGCGAAGTCACCATGCTCCGGGTTCTTCTGAAGGCAGAACAATCAAAATGGAGTAGCGAAAACCAGCGTGCCTGCCAGCTTGCTCTGGAATTAAGACAAACCAAGGAGGCTTTGGCCAAAGTGATGTCCCAGAAGGAAAAGTTCATTTACATGGGCAAAGAAACCAAAAGAGAGCTGGAGATTGTGCAAAAACACAGCGTTGCAGCAAGAAGGGAACAAGAAAAACAAGTCAAAAGCTTGAGGGATGAAAATGCATCTTTACTTAAAAAGATTAACTTGATCCAGACCACTTCCTCTGACATGGAGAAGTGTCTTAAAGCTGAGGTTGAAGAGCTAAGAACCCTGCTTCAAAACCAGGTTCAACCGAGTCAGGATCTCTCTGAACCTAACCCTGGTTCTGACCCTGACCCTATCCCTGGTTCTGACCCTGTCCCTGGTTCTGACCCTGACCCTATCCCTGGTTCTGACCCTGACCCTATCCCTGGTTCTGACCCTGACCCTGTCCCTGGTTCTGACCCTGACCCTGTCCCTGGTTCTGACCCTGACCCTATCCCTGGTTCTGACCCTGACCCCTATCCCTGGTTCTGACCCTGACCCTATCCCTGGTTCTGACCCTGACCCTCTCACATTGGCAACCCCCAGCATGGTCTCTCAACCTGAGTCTGACCAAGCCACCTCAGAGGTGAAGACAAAGAGGTCCTCAAAATTTAAAGTAAGTAAGTAAGTAAAGTTTATTTATATAGCGCCTTTCACAGATATACATCACAAAGCGCTTTACAATATAAACAAAAAAACAAAACAGAGAAAACATTGAAAATAAAAAACAAAACAGAGATTTGGGGGTACCAGATACAATATTTGGGCAAGATTTGGGGTACCTTCAGGGGATCTACATAGAGAGTAAGAGGGACCACTAAATGTCAAAATTTGATGGATGGTGACCTTTGACCTCCAGCCACGCCCCCTTGACCTCTATTGTTTGACATCCTATTGTACGTGACCCCCAAAAGTAAATGTCAAAATTTGATGGATGGTGCGAAACCTTTTGTTCTAACCCCGCCCCCATGGGAACTGCTTGACCCCCAAAAAGTAAATGTCAAAAATTGTTGATGTGCGGAGCCCGCCCAGAATATAAAGACCCGCCTATGTCCCGCTCCTTCAGGGGCGTGAATCTCCCTGCAGGAACCCACCCCCCTTAAGAAACTGTGACTCAACACTCTTCCTCCGCTTTCCCACCCATATTGCGTTTCTCTCCCAATCAGAGGCTAGAGGAGGAGTTTCGGTTACACTTTAAATAGACCTATTTTGTTCTAGTTTGTTGTAAAAACAACACGGTTACAAGACGGCAGACATAAAAAACAGGCTAGCATGGCTTCAACTGATTCTACAACTCATGGCAAGAATCCAACAATGGCTGATGCCTCTACATCTACAACTCTCCACAAGAATCCAACAACTGCCTCTACAACCCAAGAGAAGAAACCGATCGGTCAAACTCCGATCAATGAGCCTTTTCACAGGAAAACTAAAAAGCAACTGCGTAGGAGACAAGCGCCACCCACAGAACCTTTGTACCGGCAATGGTCGTTATCGGAATACGGACTGGATGAGTCATGGTATTACTATTTCAAGTATGACCGAGGAGAACTATGGTGTAACCAGACCAAAGATGATGATCCACTCGGGCATCTTTCGTCAATAGGGGTTCTCGGTTACAATGACTGGGCAATTCTCCGAGATGTGGTTCCTCGTGACAATGAAGAAGAAGAGGAAGAAGAAGACTCACCAACTGAGGCCAAACGAATGAAATATCCTTCAACATGCCCAGAGAAAATGGTGAAAATTGAGCATGACTCACTACCGCAGAGAAAATTGAACTTTCCTTACAACACCGAACTCATTTTCAGCGCAGTCTGGGAAGGAAAAAAAGAAACAAACGGTCAGTGGATTTTCCGAGCGTGTATTCGTAAATTCGATGACAAGACACCGTTTGACTTATTCATCCTCGAAACCGTAAATATGGAATGCGGAGTGTTCAGGGTCCTGCTGGCCATCCCGTACGATGCTTGGATAAACGCAATAAACGAAGTCGCCGACCAGATCGACACCCTTTTCCGTTCATGTCGCTGCTGGAATGATGTGAGGGAACCTCCCTTCCCCCCCATTTCGCACCCCTCCCCCGTGGGGACCACTTTCCCACGCATTTCCCCTCCCCATTCTCCATCGCCCCTCCCTTTTTTCCCCACGCTAACCATCCCCCATTCGCCCCTATTCTCTAAAAACAGATATATTTCAACACTTTCTTCTTAAGAATCAGCATTCCAAAAGGTTTCAGCCACAGTTTTCTTACAGATCCAAAGTTTCGATTATGCAAAAACTCACTTTATCGTTCTAAGTTTACACAAGCTATTTTTCTCAAAAACAAAAAATCGTCAGTTTCCACGCACACACACACATTTTTTTATCTAATAGTTTTTAAAAACTATAAGTTCTCCCATCAGAGCTCGTGTTAGAACCCCGAGATCTGATGTCAGCCACTGAGTTCTACTTCTGAGGCCCAGTCAGTGGATGGTGACCTTTTGACACCGCTTCAGCGCCCAGCTCACACCCTCCCTTTCCCTTATCTGTGTGTCTTTCTTTCTCTCTCTCTCCATCACACACACACATAGTAAGAATGTTAAAAGTCTAAAAGATAATGAACAAAATATAAAACATTGGATGTTTTACAACTTATCTACAAAGTACAAGCATAAGAATGTTCTTTAAAATATTTCCAATCTAACAAAAAACTACTTTGCTGCACTATGTCTCCAGTTTCTCACAGAGACTGCAGAGTTTCCATTTTTCCAAAGTCTTTTCTAGAGTTTTAAAACTAAAGCCATGTTTTTGTTTTCACAGTCTAAGTGAGGAAAAAATGAAATGTGTTTTCTACACAAAAGTTCTAGATAGGGGGATGGGGAGTGAAGTTTGTTTTTCCAAAATCTATTGATCAAGGATCCCCCACCAATCTTCTGTTGGGGTTACTTTAAACCATTTCTACCGTTATTCTACACACAGAAATCACTTTAAAACTTCAAAGAAATAAACGTAGTGGGTTCTTTTGCTTTTCTCTTCTTCAAAGTCTCACTTTTTTTTTNAAAAAAAAAAAAAACAGAGTTCTGATTAAATGAGATGATTTTTCCATTAGATCAGAGTCAACAGGTCAGGCTATACATTTATTTTAAAAAATAAAATCAAAGAACTGTTTCAAAAACTAAATTCCTCATTGTTCTAGTCTAGTGAGTCGTCAAACACAGTATTACCAACAATGGCTCAACAAACCTCTGACCAGACAATCAGAGACAGAACCCAGGAGGTCTGCATGGATCCTGAAAAACTTCAAAGCGAAGTCACCATGCTCCGGGTTCTTCTGAAGGCAGAACAATCAAAATGGAGTAGCGAAAACCAGCGTGCCTGCCAGCTTGCTCTGGAATTAAGACAAACCAAGGAGGCTTTGGCCAAAGTGATGTCCCAGAAGGAAAAGTTCATTTACATGGGCAAAGAAACCAAAAGAGAGCTGGAGATTGTGCAAAAACACAGCGTTGCAGCAAGAAGGGAACAAGAAAAACAAGTCAAAAGCTTGAGGGATGAAAATGCATCTTTACTTAAAAAGATTAACTTGATCCAGACCACTTCCTCTGACATGGAGAAGTGTCTTAAAGCTGAGGTTGAAGAGCTAAGAACCCTGCTTCAAAACCAGGTTCAACCGAGTCAGGATCTCTCTGAACCTAACCCTGGTTCTGACCCTGACCCTATCCCTGGTTCTGACCCTGACCCTATCCCTGGTTCTGACCCTGACCCTGTCCCTGGTTCTGACCCTGACCCTATCCCTGGTTCTGACCCTGACCCTGTCCCTGGTTCTGACCCTGACCCTATCCCTGGTTCTGACCCTGTCCCTGGTTCTGACCCTGACCCTATCCCTGGTTCTGACCCTGACCCTATCCCTGGTTCTGACCCTGACCCTGGTTCTGACCCTGACCCTATCCCTGGTTCTGACCCTGTCCCTGGTTCTGACCCTGACCCTATCCCTGGTTCTGACCCTGAGCCTATCCCTGGTTCTGACCCTGACCCTGGTTCTGACCCTGACCCTNNNGAGTGTCCAAAACATACGGTCTCAGGTCAGATGATACAACTATAAAGTCAATCATCGACCTGTAACCTAGGCTGCCCTGGTACCAGGTGTACCGGTGGGCATCCTTATGTTCGAACATGGTGTTCGTTATGGCCAAACTGCGACTTGCACAGAAGTCCAAAAACAGAACACCACTCGAGTTCAGATTGGGCGGGCCGTTCCTCCCAATCACGCCCCTCCAGGTCACGCTGTCATTGCCCACGTGAGCGTTGAAGTCCCCCAGCAGGACTATGGAGTCCCCAGTAGGAGCGCTATCCAGCACTCGTCCCAGGGACTCCAAAAAGGGTGGGTACTCTGAGCTGCTATTTGGTGCATAAGCACAAACAACAGTCAGGACCCGTTCCCCAACCCGAAGGCGCAGGGAAGCTGCCCTTTCGTCCCCCGGAGAAAACCCCAACATACAGGCAGAGAGTCTTGGGGCTAACAGAAAGCCCACCCCAGCCCTCCGCCTCTCACCCGGAGCAACTCCAGCATACAAGAGAGTCCAACCCCTCTCAAGGACTCGGGTTCCAGAGCCAACGCTATGTGTCGAGGTGAGCCCGACTATATCTAGCCGGTATCGCTCAGCCTCTTCCACAAGCTCCAGCTCCTTCCCCGCCAGAGAGGTGACGTTCCATGTCCCAATAGCCAGTTTTTGTGTCCGGGGATCGGACCGCCAAAGCTCCCGCCTTGGTCTGCCATCCGATCCACATTGCACCAGACCCTTCATGTTCCTCCTGCAGGTGGTGGGCCCACAGGTGGATGAGCCCATGTATCCAGTTCGGGCTGGGCCCGGCCGGGCCCCATGGGCGAAAGCCCGGCCACCAGGCGCTCGCTCACGGGCCCCAACCCCAGGCCTGGCTCCAGGGTGGGACCCCGGTAACCCTCCGGGCCGGGTACACTGGCTCGATGATTGTACTTGCATGAAGAGTCTTTTGAACCGCACTTTGTCTCACCCCTCACCTAGGACCAATTTGCCATGGGTGACCCTACCAGGGGCACAAGTGCCCCAGACAACATAGCTCCTAGGATCATTAGGGCACTCAAACTCCTCCACCACGATAAGGTGACGGTTCACGGAGGAGGCAGCCGGAGACATGATTCCATAAATAAAAATAAATGTTATTAATACAAAATTAAATATAGTAAAACAATGCCTCGCGACACACACTCACACACACACACAGAGACCGCAGGAGCCGATCAGAGTTAATCTCGCAAGTCGCAATGCTCCAGTCCTTCCCAGCTGCCTGTATTGCTAAAAGTTTTAATCAGTTGGTGTTCTCTGACTCCCCAGAGGTGAATTTGAGAAACCTAGGGTGATAGAATCATGTCTCGCCTCCTCTATCACCCTAGATTTCTCAAGTTCGTATCACGGAGTGGAGCTCCGGAGCACCCGGAGGAGCGTGCGCTGCACACCCGCCTTTGATGCATTGTAAGCGGACTGAGGTCCAGGAAACAGTCGGGGATTTGAGGCCTATCGTCCCGAAACCCATAGACATCAACAGATTGCTGTGTGGTCGCCTATAACAGCACCTTTAGCTCTGTGAAACCCTATAATCCATCAGAGAGGTTTTCAGCTCCATAAACGCTGCCAAAATAACACCAGTTTTATGAGAAAAACCACAAATTCAGACGAAGAAAGTCCGCCATTGACTAGCAACACAACACAACGGTGCAATACTGCCACCTACTGGACAAACATTTATTATTACTTTTTTAGCCCTCCAGAACGTGCAAACAGCGTCAGTTGACGTCACATCCGTAGGACAGCACGGGAAATTTGTTCTTGAATTGCAGAACATTTTACAGCTCACAGCCTGTTCAAGATAATGGAATGATACATGGGTGGCCTCATTCTTTTTTATTTAAAATGCTTCATCACTTGAAACTAAGCATGCATGATTTTTTTAATTTAAAACCTTCCCTCTTGTCCCTTTAAACAATATAGAGACCTGACTCAGATCCCTCATTGAAAACGAGGCAGACCGTGTGTCAGTTTGAACACTGCAAAAAATAATTCTCTCATTGTGTCTCCATATGTTAGAAATCTTTTATTATTATTTTAAAACAATACCCTTCATAAATTCTACATTAAATGAACAGACAGTTTTATAAAGTACTGTATTTAGGGTCTGTCTAGTTTTAGTCAAGAGATATTTTGTTTTTCAACTGTTTTGAACTGAAATGCATTTTTTCATAAACTACAAAAAATGATTGGAAAAAAATGATTTTTAAAACATTTTGGCATATTTCTTGGATGGACATTGTAAAATGCATGTAATTTCTTTTTTCTGTAAAGAAGCGATTAAATGCGATTAATTTTTTTCAGATTTGCAATTAATTAGTTAATTTATTTGAATCGATTCCCGGCCCTATTAAATCAACAAAGAATTTTTTACAGTGAAAGAAACCAAAATATTTTTAGGAATGTCTTCCATTCTCTGTTCACCAACAAATATGAGGCGGGTGCTACATTCATGCCGAATCATCAAGGAAGACATAAAATGATCTGACAACTGAAGGGCAAATGTTTTATGAGAAAAACTAAAATACAAAAGAATACAAAGGACCAGGATGTCAGATGAATGTTTTTACAGAACCTGAAGGCTGGTGTTGGTGCCAAGTATGTGCTTAGTAGTGCAAATAAATCCAAAGTGCACAATCGTCAAGGTAAGGTGCAAAACGGGCAATACAACAGACATCATGTTTTTCCAGTTTAATCTGATGTTAAAGCACATCTGATGTCACGCAGCTCTCCAAAAAGTCAATGGGGGGAGGGCCCGTCCCCGGGCCCTTTTTGTCTATTTACATCAATAACGCCGTGTGTTCTCCTCTAGGTGTTTTGAATCTCAATGCAACCGCGTTAAAATGGTCCCGCAGAGTCTCCCCTTTTGATTGATACCTCTTTTGACCAACTGGGTTGAGCTTTGGTCTCCCCAGAGCCAATAATATCAGCCGATACTCATCCTGAGTGAAAGGACTAACCCCCATTCTCCTGCCCACAGCTCTGACCAATCAGCTTTGACGTTGATTGTGACTCCACAGTCGTGTAGCCAATCAAATTTCCATCACAAAAAGGTGTCACTTGAGGGGGTGGGTTCTGTAATCGCTTCTAAATTTGCTTGCGTATTTTCTGCGTAATTGTTGCGCCCTGGCTGCAGAGGCAGAGCTGGTTCCTGCGCTCTTGTATTTTGAGGACTTTTCTTCAGAAAAAACATGTCCAAACGGACTGAAAAACGAAAATATACACACGATCAGTTGGTGGAGCTGGTCACGATTTTTCTGACCAGGAAATGACCGATCAGAGATGACCGCTGACCAGATGACCGAGGGGAGGCGTTCTCTGTGGATTCTGACTCTAGAAAAAAACGCTCCTAAGTCTTGAGAGGTAAGTTGTAATGTTTTATACAGCTACGGCTTGTTTTGATGATGTTAGGATATAAAAAAAATACCGTAACTTGCTCTATTGTTGTGTGTGTGTGTGTGTGCACGTACGCGCGTGCGTGTGTCGGTGTAGCTTGCTTTTTTTCGAGTTTGAGATGCAGTAGTTGTCAGAGAGTTTGTTTTTATTTGTTTGAAAGTTGTTTGAACATATTTATACTAAGAGGAAACGAGTAAATAGGTCTATTTTTTCTTTGTTTACCTGTGTTTGTGTGTGTGCGCGCGCGTGCGTGTGGCGGTGCTGTCATTCTGTTTTTTATTAGTTTGAACATAAAAACTAGTAAAATAAAAGTAAATAGATACACATTTAGCACATTTTGTGCATTTAGATGTAGTTTAGCCATAAAAACTAGTGAAAGAAAAGTAAATGAGTATCTATTGTTTGCTTTGAGCAGGGGGCAGCAGGACCAAGGGGGTGGGGTGTTTACTCACTCTAATCGTTTGCATTTGCATTGCAATGCATTTGCATTGGGTGGGGGTTGGTTTTCTGTGTAGCTGATAAATAAAAGACTGACTTTTTCTTTGTTTACATGTAAGGCCATCAACTGGATCTGATTCAGAGTGGGAACCTGCAGGAACCAGCTCATCACCCAGCAGAGGGCTCTGAGGACTGGATGCTGAAAATGTGAAACCATTTGGACTGTAAATATGCAAATACTTTGCCTTGTGTTGCATTGTTGTTTTGAGGGGTTTATATTATATAAAAACTTTGAATGGAACCTGGTCTTGCTTTTTTTTTTTACAATGTACCATGAGGTAATGAGTATTTTCATGTGGNGCCCCTATTCTCTAAAAACAGATATATTTCAACACTTTCTTCTTAAGAATCAGCATTCCAAAAGGTTTCAGCCACAGTTTTCTTACAGATCCAAAGTTTCGATTATGCAAAAACTCACTTTATCGTTCTAAGTTTACACAAGCTATTTTTCTCAAAAACAAAAAATCGTCAGTTTCCACGCACACACACACATTTTTTTATCTAATAGTTTTTAAAAACTATAAGTTCTCCCATCAGAGCTCGTGTTAGAACCCCGAGATCTGATGTCAGCCACTGAGTTCTACTTCTGAGGCCCAGTCAGTGGATGGTGACCTTTTGACACCGCTTCAGCGCCCAACTCACACCCTCCCTTTCCCTTATCTGTGTGTCTTTCTTTCTCTCTCTCTCCATCACACACACACATAGTATAAGAATGTTAAAAGTCTAAAAGATAATGAACAAAATATAAAACATTGGATGTTTTACAACTTATCTACAAAGTACAAGCATAAGAATGTTCTTTAAAATATTTCCAATCTAACAAAAAACTACTTTGCTGCACTATGTCTCCAGTTTCTCACAGAGACTGCAGAGTTTCCATTTTTCCAAAGTCTTTTCTAGAGTTTTAAAACTAAAGCCATGTTTTTGTTTTCACAGTCTAAGTGAGGAAAAAATGAAATGTGTTTTCTACACAAAAGTTCTAGATAGGGGGATGGGGAGTGAAGTTTGTTTTTCCAAAATCTTTCAAAGGGTGACCAATGGCATCTATTGATCAAGGATCCCCCTTTTGTGTATTGACAAACAAGTCAATACACAAAAGTAGTTGGACAATCTCGTTTCAGAGCCGCCCAGGGGACACTCAGAGGACGAGCCTGTCCTCCAGTCCAGAGTTCATGCCCCCCCCCCCCCCCCCCCCCCCCCCAGTGAGATAGGAATGTTGGGTTTTCATGAGCTGTACGCCAAAATCATCAATATTAAAACAATAAAAGGCTTGAACTACTTCAGTTGTGTGTAATGAATCTAAAATATATGAAAGTCTAATGTTTATCAGTACATTACAGAAAATTATGAACTTTTTTCTTTTTTTTTTTTGGTAAATTTTTATTTCATTCAGTAAAAACAAAACAAAAACTAAAAAACACAAAACTGCAAATAAGCATAACCAAGAATGAAAAGGAACAGAAAGAAGAGAAAAACTCTTATTAATATCTGCCCCTTTAAAAAGAAAATAGTAATATTAAAATAAATAAAAACAAAATGGAATTAAAAAGAAAGGCTTTAAATGAAGATTAGTCTGTTTACTGCCCGAGCCCTTTCGGCAATTAATGTGTAAAAAACAAAAAGCTGAATGTTTACAGCGGTTTACCCAGAACCCAAAAATCATAATTTATATATACATACACATACTATACCATTCATCATACATACATAAATCAATCATAGCCCATTAAAGGTCTAATTCATTTCTTTATAAACTTTAAATATAAAGTCTTTTGTCTTCTTTTTAAACTTTTTAATGTTTTGACATTTTGTCTGGTGAGAACTGTTTCTCACGTCTCAACCTATAAGTAGTTCTTCCCCTCTGTCTCAGGACGAGAATACAGAAAAAATAATATTTATGAAACTGCCACAGTCATATATTATAACTTCAAACTTTGAAAAATATTAATACTGAAGATGCTATATACTGTAGCTAAATTTTAAAAGTGCATGTGAGCTGACAGTTGTCATTATTATATAATATTTATATTATATTATGTATTAATCCAGCCTTGATTAAAGTTCTTACAACAGTCAGCGCTTGTACTGGGGGAAAACATGTTAACAAAATAGCAACGGGTAAATTACGGGGTTTATTTCAAATCTGAAATGAAAAAATTATTTTCCAACTTCGTTTCAGCTGAAACAAACAAGAAACAAGTTGCCGTTTTCATCACCAGCTGTTTTTGACGTGATTCCTGCCTTTGTTTGTGCGACACGTCTCTCGGGGTCCGGCGCAAATTGATGACGCTGCTGCTTTTGAGTGTTTTTTTTTAAGTTTTATTTAGAACTTGTGACAATACAGCATATAAAGTTTACATGTCGAAATTGTTATAAGTATAACATTGAAAGAACTCAGCAGCAGTAGTCAAAGATATAGTATGAACAGGAATATTATGAAGAACATTTACAGAGAAAAAAGAAAAGAAAAAAAAAACATATGGTCAAGAATATATAGGTCTCAGTACAAGTACATATACATGTATGCATATCTCAATCATTGATCAAACAGTTGTTTCATAAAATCCATTAAGATTTTTGCAGAGCCTACTTTGCATAGTTTTATTGATTTTTTTAGTAGAAGCATTTCATTTTTAAATGCAACAATAACTGGGGGAATCTTCAAAAAACGACATTTGTGAATAAAATACTTTGCCAATATAAGCAAATTGTTAATTCCAAAATCCACTGTTTTATCTTCTGTTTGTAAACCAAATGTAATTATTTGAAAAGTCATCGGGGGGCAGTAAATGTTCTTACACGTTAACCAGTGCTGAAAACCTGTCCAAAAACCTTTGGAGCTCTCACATGAATAAAAAAGATGTTCAACCGTTTCAGCGTCATTATTACAAAAAGTGCATGCATTCATACCGATATTGAATTTTTTGTGTAAATAGTCATTGGATGGATAAATGGCATGTAAAAGTTTGAAATGATTTTCTTTAGCTTTAGGCGGAATCGGGAAAGAAAGATATTTAATCAAGAAACTAGATTTATAACCTCTAAACAGATGTTTTCGTTTCAGTTGAGACGGAAAATATTCTTTTGTAAGAGTTTTTCTTAAAAATTTGTTGTTACATGTCTTATCCTTAAATTGGCATCCTTCAATCATTAATGACGGTTCTCTAATTATACAGGAGGAATAAGTTAAACAAGCTTTAGCCATCTGAAACATTGGTGCGGGGATGGCATTCCTAACTTTGAAAAATTTCTGTCTAGAACATACTATGTCATATTTGTTGGTAAACTCATTGTATGATAAGGCGTTACCATCACTGTCTAATAGATGTAGAACTGTCCAAATTCCATGGTCCATCCAATCCTTATAGAAAATAGACTTCCTATTTATTAAGATGCACCTGTTGTTCCAAATTGAGGTCGTGTGAGGGGAGAAATTGTGTTTATATATTAGTTTCCAGTACTGAAGAACCTGTTTATGAAAATTCGATAATTTAATTGGTAGNTACCGGTCTCGCTCCTTCGCTTTCTCTTTAAATTCGTCAACTTCTTTCCGCATGGTTGAGACTTCTTTTTCCAATCCATTGATTTTGTCTTTGCAATCCCGGACTTCAGCTGCATTAAATTCAAGGGAATCAGCAAGACTGGCAACCAATGAGGAACTTTCTGCTAACTTGTTATTAATGTCCGCCATGTTGGCATCCTGTTTATCAAACCGCACATGGAGAGCTTGGATAGCTGCCATTATGTCGCTTGCCGAGGGACTGGATTTAACAACTTTTTTGGGGTGGTCACCTTTAGAAGGAGTAGAGAAAGGCGAATCAGTTGTTTCTTCACGCTGTCTTTTTTCGCTACCGCTGAATTCAGACTCCATGTCTGTGAGGCAGTAGTCATGGTCATCCGTATTTGAACTTGACGCTTGTACTTTTTCTTTATCAGATTTAAGATCTTTTTTATCTTTTTTCTGTTCTTTCGGCATTTTTAAATCATTCGGCGTAGATTTTTCGAGGGGAAAAGATCGTAAAAAAGTGGAGTAAGAGGTACCTTGCACCAGAGCAATGGTTCAGACAACTGCTTAGTTCGCCATCTTGCCGGAAACCGCTGCTTTTGAGTGGTGTTCGAAACGCCGAACACGGGGCAGTGCCCTAACCCATATATAGGGGACTATATAGGGAACGAAATGGAGTGAGTGAGTGAGCGAACGAACGAGTGAACATTTCGAACACAGTAGCGAGATTGAATTCACCCGGTGGTAAGGGACTGACCTATGGTCCACCAGGGGGCACTGTATAAAAGGAGGTGAGCCCAGTAGTGCCGAAGAGAGGTCTCTTCCGCTTCCGTGTTGTCCTGGCTCGGCGTTCGGGCGGGCAGCGGGCTGCTTTTGTGACAGACGCACGGTATGTATGGGTTGTTCTGCTGCGGGGCAATGTGGGGGTCTGGTTTTAACCCTGAGCTGTTGCAGTGGTCACTGGCGGGTCACCGATCGCTCGGAGTGGAGGAGCTTCTTTCATCCTGGGTGGGCATAACTAAGTGGACGGAGGTATGTGCGGTCTGTTACTTCCTTGTGTCATTTGAGGGATGGAGTGTAATGAGTGTTATATGTTTAGGACGTCCCGGGAAAGAAGGCGCCTGCTGTCTTGTTTATCCAGAAGCCGTGTGTGCGTGTGCGGCGTGTGTGGGCGAGACCAGCGGTGTTCGCTGTCTGTGACGGAGGACTCGGCCCCCAACTGTGAGTGGAGCTGTGAGGCTGGACATGGGTGGACGCGGTGGAAGCGCGGATCAGCACGCGGGTTAGACTCACGGCCCACAAGGAGTCTAACCAGCTGAAGGAGGAGCTGGGCGTGGGACTGGAGTCACAGACTGAGAGTGCGGTGTCTGAGAGGCACACTTTGCGAGCCTCACCGCTGGTACTCCTCCATTCTTTTTATTGTCGCTGCCGGGCAGGCAGCTGTATTGTTCACTGTTTTAGAATAGGAATAATAAATTGTTTATTTTAAATTGGGGAAACACGTCTCTGTCTGCCGCTTCTTTTTGCTGAGCCTGCAGCTCCTAATCCTGAGGTCACATGTAGCATGTTGTAGCTGCTGCCTGTGGAGAACCTGAAAATAAACGTTCATGAGTTGAAACACTGGAGTGGATTGACTTTATGACATGGTGTCAGAAGTGGCGGAATCGACTGCAAAAGGAGAGGGAAAGATTGAAATGTGAAAATGGCGAAGTTTAATGCGCCGGAGCCATTCGACTTTACCCAGCCATCAGCGTGGCCCGCCTGGAAGCAGCGTTTCTCCCGCTATCGGATTGCTACGAAGCTCAACCGTGAGGATGGTGATGTGCAAGTTAACACACTGTTATATGCTATGGGCAAAGAGGCAGAGCCAATATTTAGCACCTTCACATTCACTGATGAAGAGGAAGATGACTATTATGAATCTGTTTTGCAGCGGTTTGAGGAACATTTTGTGCCCAAAAGAAACAATACATGAACGTGCTTGCTTTCATAGACGCTCTCAGCAACAGGGGGAGAGCGTGGAGTCCTTTGTCAGGCATCTTTATGAACTGGCCGAATACTGTGATTTTGGAGCAACCAAAGATGAACAAATACGTGACCGCATTGTCATAGGCATCTTAGATAATGATGTTTCCCAAAAGCTACAACTTGAAGTAGATTTGACACTGGAGAAAGCCATCAGTATTGCTCGTCAGTCTGAACTAATAAAACTGCAAAATGCAGATAGCAGAGCAGCCGGGTGTGAAGTTAATGCTGTGACCCAGAAGCTAAAACAGTGCCAGCCATTTAACAGGGCAAAACAATGGAAAGCTAGAGACACCCGACATCACAGTGGAGCATCAAAAGCTACATATGATCACAACTGTTCGAGGTGTGGGAGAACACATGAGGCTGGACAGTGTCCTGCAAGAGGAAAACGTTGCCGCAAGTGTAACAAAACAGGACATTTTGGAGCCGTGTGCAAAACTAAACTTGTTGGAGCAGTCAGAAGCACAAATACAGACCTGGATGAGGGTGATGTGTGGTTTTTAGGAACCATTACTGAACAAACAGGCCATGAAGAAGACCACTGGTTCACAAACCTAAAAGTGAATGGCACAACTATACGTTTCAGGATTGACACAGGGGCAGATATAACCGTTATATCTGAACACACATACCAAAGCATGCCTGAGCGTCCCGACCTAAGAGAGACAAAAGCTGTCTTCATGAGTCCTGGAGGAAAACTCACCTGCAGAGGCAAGTTCCTGACTGATTGTGTGAAAAATGGCACTCAGTATTCATTCTGGATTTATGTGATGAGGGGTTCATTCCCCACAAACCTTCTGGGACGTGTAACAGCTATTAAAATGGGACTTGTTCGCAGAGTGGATGGACTTGAGTTGTTTGATGATGTTTTTGGCGACATTGGATTGTTAAACTGCTCACCTGTAAAAATAGAACTCCAGCCTGATGTTAAACCATACAGTGTTTCCACTCCCCGACGCATTCCGTTCCCTTTACTGCCACAAGTGGAAGAGGAATTAAAACGAATGCAGTCTCTTGGTATCATTGAGGAAGTCAAGGAGGCAACAGACTGGTGTGCTCCCATGGTGCCAGTCCTCAAAAAGGACAGACGAGTCAGGATATGTGTGGATTTAACCAAGCTCAATAAGGCTGTGAAACGGGAAAGATTTGTGTTACCAACACTGGAGGACATTGCTCCAAGGCTCTCAGGAGCTACAGTGTTTTCCACTATGGATGCCTCGAGTGGATTTTGGCAAATCCCCCTTGATGAGACCAGCAGGAAACTCACAACATTTATAACACCTGTTGGCCGGTTCTGTTTTCGGAGATTACCCTTTGGCATCACCTCTGCTCCAGAAATATTCCAAGAAAAGATGAGCTCACTGCTGATGAATCAGAAAGGAACTGTGGTTGTGATGGATGATATTCTAGTCTTTGGAAATGATAAAGAGGAACATGATGAAAACCTCAAAGCAGTCATGCAAATATCAGAGCTTCAGGTCTGAAACTGAATAAAGCAAAGTGTCAGTTTGGAAAGTCAGACATAAAATACTTTGGACACATCATAGGGAAAAATGGCATCAGGCCTAATCCAGAAAAAGTAAGGGCTATCACAGAGATGCCACGCCCTACAAACATCACAGAACTACGACAAGCAATAGGCATGATCAACTATCTGGGAAAATTCCTGCCAGATCTCTCATCTGTAATGCACCCCATTAACAGCCTGCTGAAACAGGATACAGCATGGACTTGGGGAGATCCACAAGAGGATGCTTTTCAAAAAGTCAGAGAGATGTTGACTTCAACACCTGTCCTTGCATATTATGATGCAAACAAACCAACAGTGGTCAGTGCAGATGCTAGCAGCTATGGGCTGGGGGCCGCACTGTACCAGGAGCACAGAGAGNTCTTTGATGATACCAGCCCAAACGAGTACTCCACCTCCACCTTGCTGGCGTCTGAGTCGGACTGGAGCTCTCTGCCCTTTACCAATCCAGCCACGGGCCCATCCATCTGGCCCATCAAGACTCACTCTCATTTCATCAGTCCATAAAACCTTAGAAAAATCAGTCTTGAGATATTTCTTGGCCCAGTCCTGACGTTTCAGCTTGTGTGTCTTGTTCAGTGGTGGTCGTCTTTCAGCCTTTCTTACCTTGGCCATGTCTCTGAGTATTGCACACCTTGTGCTTTTGGGCACTCCAGTGATGTTGCAACTCTGAAATATGGCCAAACTGGTGGCAAGTGGCATCTTGGCAGCTGCACGCTTGACTCTTCTCAGTCCATGGGCAGTTATTTTGCGCCTTGGTTTTTCCACACGCTTCTTGCGACCCTGTTGACTATTTTGAATGAAACGCTTGATTTCGATGATCACGCTTCAGAAGCTTTGCAATTTTAAGTGTACTGCATCCCTCTGCAAGATATCTCACTATTTTTGACTTTTCTGAGCCTGTCAAGTCCTTCTTTTGACCCATTTTGCCAAAGGAAAGGAAGTTGCCTAATAATTATGGACACCTGATATAGGGTGTTGATGTCATTAGACCACACCCCTTCTCATTACAGAGATGCACATCACCTGATATGCTTAATTGGTAGTAGGCTTTCCAGCCTATACAGCTTGGAGTAAGACAACATGCATAAAGAGGATGATGTGGTCAAAATACCGTATTTGCTCGCATATAAGACGAGGTTTTTTTCATTAAAAATAATTTTGAAAAGGGGGGGTCGTCTTACTATCGCGCCCCAGCAGGGGGCGCATGCTTTATGTTCAAACGGCAGAAGCGCCGCCAGCAGGAAGCAGCTCTTAGACCGCGAGCAGTCCCAGATGTCCGCTCCACCTCAAAGTTACAGGTCTATTGAGGATTAAAACACCTGATGTCAAAGTCCAGCTCCAGCCAGATCAACTTCTGGCGTTTTCAGACTAGTTTGGGTTTTTGGTTCGGTCCGGTTCTGTTTAGTACGTATGGAGCCGGCACCTTCTGTGGGACCCGCTGGAGCTGCAGTGTTTTCAGCGTGAGCTCTGTACAGGTGAGCGCGTCACTCAATTCACACACGCATTCATCCTCATGCCTGAAAAACACCTGAGAATCCAGCTCTGCCTGACCTCCACAGGACCCGGTTCTGAAGCTGCGCGCACACACACAGTCTCAGTGAGAGAGAGAGAAGGAGAGAGGGAGGAGGGAGGGCCCACACAGCCAGAGTGAGGAAGAGAGAGCTTCTTTTTTCTCTTTTTTTTTCCCAATTGACTGAAATATGTTGTCACATAGAACTTTAGTTCCTGTCTGATTAATAAGCAAATATTAAAGCAGTCTATAATTAAGGTACCATATAAATTATTTTCTCAAAATTTAATAAAAAATAGTTTCTTTATAAAGTGAATTTATTCTTTTTTCTGAAGATCAGTCTTGAAAAATGGGGGTCGTCCTATATTCGGGCAAATACGGTACTCATTTGCCTAATAATTCTGCACTCCCTGTATACCCGCCCAACGGCTTCGGTTATCACCAACTATTACAAATCTCCCTCCTTTTTACTGCAACGCTCCTGCCGTCAGGGCTGCCCACTGAGTCCACTGCTTTTTGCTTTGGCAATCAAACCCCTCGCCATCAGTATAAGGAATCACCCCTCTATTGCTCCTCTACTCTTGGGCAAAGTCGATCACCGTATTTCGCTCTATGCGGTCGACAGTCTTATTTCTCTCCCACCCTGAAGAATCTATTCCACCTCTACTCGAACTTATTAATAAATTTGGTGAACTGTCAGGCTACACTATAAATTGGGACAAAAGTGAATTCTTACCTCTTAAAAATAACATGAATTCAAGTTTTCTTAACAGCCTACCCTTTCATATTGCTACAGACAGGATCAAATATTTGGGCCTAGTTATCCCCAAAGACCCTAAACTAATCTATAAATTAAACCACCAGAATTTATTAGAAAAACTCAAATCTAACATTGAGGCCTGGAGACTACTACCCTTATCCATGATAGGATGCGTAAACGCCATCAAAATGATGGCTCTTCCCAGATTCCTCTATCTTTTTCAAAATTTACCTATATTCATACCCATAACCTTTTTTAAAATTCTATAATTCCCCTTTCATTTGGGGTTTCAAAGCACACTGCGTTTCTAAAAAAACATATTACAAAACCTAAATCTGCAGGAGGCCTTAGTCTGCCTAATTTTGTACATTACTACTGGGCTGCGAATTGCAGGGCCTTGATGTATTGGCAAGATGCATACCCAGGTAATGTTACAGACTCCACCCCTACATGGCTTGCAATTGAACAGGACCTTCCCCGAAGCTCTCTCCCTGCTCTTCTTTTTTCAATAAACCTCCAACAGTTATCACTGATTGCGGCCTCATAGTTGACAACTCCCTGAAAATTTGGCGACAAATTAAAAAAACATAATCTACCTGATTTTTCATCGTACACCCCCATCTGTCACAATCACACCTTTCCCCCCTCTTTGAGTGATAATACTTTTGTAATCTGGAAAAACAAAGGCCTAGTCACTTTGGCAGACCTTTACATTGACAAAACCTTTGTTACCTTCAAGCAACTGCAGGGGAAATACGCACTTCCACCCTCGCATTTCTTCCGTTATCTCCAGATTAGAGATTATGCGCGAAAAAACATGACGAATTTTGAAACACTCCATGTCCCCACGGATCTGCATACCCTTCTAAATCAGGCTCCTCACTCGAAAAAACTTGTCTCTCGTTTTGTTGACATCTTTACATCCCTTGAGCCTGCTCCCACCTCGCACCTAAGGGAGGCCTGGGAGAGAGATCTGGGTATTGGAATCAGCGCTGTTGAATGGGATTCCTGCCTCCCCGCTATCCATAGCTGCTCGATAAACTCTAGGCATCAACTCATCCAATTCAAAGTAACCCATAGACTTCACTATTCCTGTACTAAATTACACTCTTTTTATCCCTCTGTCTCCCCAATCTGCCCAAAATGCAAAGCAGCAGAGGGCACTCTCGGTCATCTCTTCTGGTCCTGCCCTAAACTAAACCAGTTCTGGTCAGGTATTTTCAAATGTCTCTCCAGGATCCATGGCTGTGATATCATTCCAGACCCATACACTGCTATATTGGGCGGATCCCGACGTCTCACTACCTTAACCCATGTCCAAAAAGAACAAAAATAGTACAATATTGCATGGTCATTGCTAAAAGAAACATCTTATCTTTGTGGAAGAGTGAAGAGGTGCCGTCTTTTGAGATCTGGATGTCAGTAGTTATTAACTATCTGCAACTAGAGCAGATCCGACACAACGTTTGTTTAACCCCTGAGACTTTTGACAAACTGTGGCAGCCTTTTATGTTATATTTGACAAGAGTATAACTTTGGGAGTACTTGTGTGTTGTGTGTGTATCACTGGTGCTATTCGCCATGTTCGCCTTTGTCTAAAAAATTCTCTGAATGATGCTAACTAATCTATTCATTGCAAAGCTTTAGCAATATGTCTGAGCAGACTTTATACTTCTGTTTTATTTATTTTATTTTTATTATTTTTTTTGTTTGGTTTTATTTATCTATTTTTCCCCACATCTACCCTTTTCTGTATGTACGCATAAATAATACATATGTTCACTTTCTTTAGCTGATTTAATTCTTATACTCTTTACACTAGTTTGTTTCCCTACAGGAATGGGAGTAATGGGGTAATCCGTTTGCTTTTGAGATCATTTGTTTTTGTTCATATCATTTACATTGCTTGTACT